>QARZ01041104.1:151359-185758 GCA_013407115.1 Glycine latifolia
TGTAATCAATACACATTCTCCAACCCGTAACAGTACGAGTTGGAGAATGTGTATTGATTACAGGAAGCTCAATAAAGCCACCAGGAAGGATCATTTTCCATTACCATTTATAGATCAAATGCTGGAAAGGTTAGTAGGTCAACAATATTACTGTTTTCTTGATGGTTATTCAGGATATAATCAAATCAATGTTGATCCTGAAGACCAAGAGAAAACAGCTTTTACTTGTCTTTTTGGTGTTTTTGCTTATAGGAAAATGCCTTTTGGTCTTTGTAATGCACTTGCTACATTTCAGAGATGCATGTTTGCTATTTTTTCTGATCTTGTTGAGAAAAGTATAGAAATATTCATAGATGACTTTTCTATTTTTGGTTCTTCTTTTGAATTATGTCTGTCTAACCTGGATACTGTTTTGAAGCGATGTATTGAAACAAATCATGTGCTTAATTGGGAGAAATGTCACTTTATGGTGACTGTTTTGAAGCGATGTATTGAAACAAATCATGTGAAACAAATATTCATGCATTACTGTGTTAATCCATTTCAGTGATGCTAAATACTTAGTGTGGGATGATCCTTACCTCTTCAAAATTGGAGCAGACAATCTCCTGAGAAGGTGTGTAACTCAGGGGGAGGCAAGGAGCATACTGTGGCATTGCCATAGTTCACCTTATGGAGGCCACTACAATGGGGAGATGACTGCTGCAAAAGTTCTCCAATCAGGATTCTATTGGCCTACATTGTTTAAAGATGCCCATGAATATGTCCAGAGGTGTGATAATTGCCAAAGAATAGGGGGAATCTCTAGAAGAAATGAAATGCCACTACAAAACATTCTGGAGGTGGAAGCCTTTGACTGTTGGGGAATAGATTTCATTGGTCCATTTCCATCATCCTACTCAAATGAATACATTTTATTGGCTGTGGACTATGTCACCAAATGGGTGGAAGCAATAGCTGTACAATATGCTGATGCAAAGATAGTTATTTGCTTCTTAAAGAAAAATATATTTTCAAGGTTTGGTACACCCAGAGTATTGATAAGTGATGGAGGATCTCATTTTTTGTAATGTCCAACTTAAGAAAGTTCTCCAACACTACAGTGTCAGACACAAGGTCGCTTCACCTTATCATCCCCAGACCAATGGGCAAGCTAAAGTTTCTAACAGGGAAATTAAAAGGATATTGGAGAAAACAATTGCTCAATCAAGGAAGGATTGGTCTCAGAAGCTAGATGAAGCTCTATGGGCATACATAACAACAGTCAAATCTCTTATAGGACTTACACCCTTCCAATTGGTCTATGGCAAATCTTGTCATTTGCCTGTTGAGTTAGAACATAAAGCTTTCTGGGCATTAAAATTTCTTAATTTTGATCCTAATGCAGCCAGTGAACACAGGAAGCTCCAACTTCATGAAATGGAGGAATTAAGGTTTCAAGCATATGAAAATTCTAAGCTTTATAAGCAACGAGTTAAATTTTATCATGATAAAAAGCTTTTGAAAAAGAATTTTCAACCTGGGCAACAGGTTTTGTTATTTAATTCTAGATTGAGATTGTTTCTAGGAAAGCTGAAATCCAAATGGTCTGGACCATTCATCATCAATGAAGTCATGCCACATGGAGCTGTAGTCCTTGAAGATCCAACCATGAAGAGGACATGGACTATAAATGGTAACAAAATAAAACCTTATTTAGGTGCTGATGTTGAAAGACTCACTACTGTGATCCACTTGCAAGAAGTTTGGGCTACAGCAAAAGCGTCTAGCTAAGATGACATTAAGAAGTGCTTCTAGGAGGCAATCTAGTACATTCTAACATTTCTTTTTAAATATTGTTTAATTTGCTTAAATATTTATATTATTTAGTTTTCTTAAAAATTTAAAATATTTAAATATAGGTTAAGGTTTTTATATGATAGTAAGAAACTAAGTTAAATAAAATATTTAAAAAGAAAAAAAAGAGGTTTAACTCGCCCAGGTGAGTAAACCATGAGCAAAACACTCGCCTGGGCGAGTATATGTCTGCAGCACGACCCAACAAAGGTAAAAATCAAAATTTTGCCCAACAATTTCATTTCAAATCACTTTCATCTTCTATTTTTGCCGTGACTGCACTTTCTTCTTCTCTTAAACTCGCCTAAGCGCAGCTTCTATCCCTCATCCCACTTTAATCAAGTAAGTTTTCTCTTACCTTGAAATCAGCCACAATATGCATGCTTCCATTTAGCTTTCTTGTATATGTACATTGTAATAGTGTAGTTTATTGCTTTCTTTTAAGTTTTCAAGCATATTTAGGTCAAGAAATTTTGAAATTATGTCCATTTGGAAATTGATTTTTATTGAATATTTTGAATTGGTCTTCTTCTTCTCCTATTCTTTGAAACTTTTGGTGTAATTATGTGCAAAACAACTTCATTTTCACACACCACAAAGTGTGCCCACCAAGTGTTTGGTGAAATGCTTCAAAGAGACCAGCCATGAATTACTCCTATTTGATGCACGAAAATTACTCCTTATTTGTCTTAGAAAGCTTGAATGTATGCTTTAGCTCATCGTAAGCTTCAAAGCATGAATCATTCCTTTGTGCATGACTTAGAATTTTTACTAAACTATCCAAATTACATGCAAAAAAAAAGTCCAGCACTTAGGTTTACATTTGCTAAAGGCAAGCACTGGAATAATATGTGTCATATTGTCCCAAAAAATTTATTGACATATTTCATGACGTTTACATTAGAAAGGCTGAAAATTGTAGCACACACTTTTTTGCATTTAATGACTACTTCATCACTTATATGCTGCCATCTACTTGCTGTTTTAACTAAATTAGGAAAACTCTGAAAATTATCTTGATTGTTTCTTCTTAAAGATATTATCATATTTACTTTTTCCATGATTGAGATGCTTTTCAGATGGCTCCCAAGAAGCTGCCAACCAAACGAGCCAGGCATGCAGGAGAAGGATCAAGCTCCATTATTCCTACAGATTTCATATTTGATGCACAGAGGTTCTGTACTGAGGAGCACCAAAAGCGGTTTGAAGTCATCAAGAATTGGTCATTCCTCAAAGAACGGAGGGTTCAGTTGATGGATGGTGAATATCCAGAATTCACCATGGAGATTGATAGGAGAAGATGAAGGCTCCTTGCAACACCACTACCAAAATTTGATCCTGCAATAGTATTGGAATTTTATGCCAATGCTTGGCCAACTGAAGAAGGTGTTCTTGATCAACGGTCCCTAGTGCAAGGTCAGTGGATTCCTTATGATCCAGATGTGATTAATCAATTTCTAGGGAATCCACTCATCTTGGAAGAAGGCCAAAACTATGAATATATTAGTAGGAGGAACATCATTTTCGGGATTGATGAACAAGCTGTCACCCAACTTCTCTGTGCCCCTGGTTGTGACTTTGCCCGCAATATTGCAGGAAGTATGGTGAGATTAATGCGAACCTACATGACAACACTCACTCAAATCTGGATGACCTTCCTCCTCAGTAACGTGCTTCCAAGTGATCATAATTCTGACTTGATTATGCCCAAATGTCAGCTTATTTTCAGTTGCATAGAACAACTCAGTATTCATGTAGCACAATTGATTTCAGATGCCATTCATCAGTTTGTCATCACAGAGCCTCCCTGACATCCACTGAACCCAGAAAAAGCTAACAGGGCACTTGGATTTCCTGCTTTAATAACTGCTTTATGCCAATTTTATGGAGTGCAGGCACTACCTTCCAAGCCGATTCGACCTCCACTCAACCGGGCATTCATTGAGAAACATTGCCAAGATAGACAGGTGGAGCAGCAGCAGCCACAAGAGCCACCATCTTTGGAGTCCATATCACCACACCTTCAGAGAATGGAACTCCAAATGCATACCTATATGCAACATGTGGCTGATCAGCAGGCTGCAAACTAGAGAGGTCAGATGCAGTTAAATGAGAGCTTCTACAACTATACACTGCATCAGCATAGACAGGATCTAAACCCTTTTCCATGGCCCACTCCCGACCAGTTCAGAGCTCATGTTGCTTGGCCTGGGGACAGGCCCACTTTTCAAGAGGAGATAGAAGCCCCTAAGGCTTATCAAGATCCTGTGGCTGATGAAGGCCATGCAGCTGATCAGGAAACTGTTGATGGAGAAGAAGCAGCTAATGAGGGTGATGATGATCAGATGCATAATTTGGCAGATTGTCTCGTTTATCTCCAAAATCAGTGACATTTTTTATGATTTCTTTACCTCTTTATTTACTACTTTCTTGACTACCTTAATTATCTGATTATGTTATTATCACTTTTCTTTACTATTCTGTTTGAACTATTTCATTTTGAGAGTATGTTAAACTAATGATCCATTGTGCACTTTGATAGGGAACACAGAAGGTTTCTTTATGTGTTTCTTTTTGAAACTACACCTTTTTGATTAAATTTTTTATTTTTACTAATATAATTGTAGAATAGGTATAATTTTTTGGGACTTAAAAGAAAATTTTTCTTAAATATAACGTGTTTTGAAAAGAATCAATAGATACTGTTCTTGAAATTTAATTTTTCAGAACACAACAAATGATTTTTTTAGGAAACTTTGAGAATAGAAAAACAAAGGAATGATTTTCCAAAATGCCGAATGAAGGCAGATGTTTTTATATGGAATTGATAAATAACATCTTTTGAAACATTGATTTGATTTGAACATGAAAACAGACCTTAAGCCTAGTGAGTGTGTGCAACCACATAAATTACATTTAGTTAAATCCAAGCTTACAATGTTGGCACTTATCTTTTGATTTCAGTAAAATTGTTTATAAACTTGCCCTAAAACCTAGATAAATAGTCTCTAGTACTTAAATAAATGTTGTTTCTTATATTTGGGAAGATTAATCCAATCATGTTTTGTATTTTGATAAGTTCCAAGGCTTCCAAAAAAAACAAAGCAAGCAAAAAGGGTTTAACAAGCAAACTTGGGAGGTGTTACAAGCAAAACAGGCCCAAAAGGATTCTTCAAGGTTAAGCTTTTAACTCGCCCAGGCGAGTGAATCATGCATAAACTGGTCGCCCAGGCGAGTGAAACAAGGCCAAATGGCTCGCCTGGGCGAGTGACATCAGCAAGTGGGCATTAAGCTCGCCCTGGCAAGCAAACACAGACAAAAACACTTGCTTGGGCGAGTGAACTCGAGCAACCAGCCCCCTATAAATAGCCATGCACCCCAAGGAGAAAAGGCCATCCATGAAATCCATTTTTCTTCATCCCTTCCTTCTTAGCTTGTTTCTTAGCCTTAAGCTCTTCAAATATTGTTAGTAAGTAGCTTAGGAGAGTGAGAGAGGTAAGGATTAGTGTTGAAACTCTGCCAGAGAGAAGCGGTGATGGTTCCTTTCATCAATTCTTCTCTTAAGGAGGTTCTCTCCATGCTTGGCTAGCTTCTCTTAAGGATTGGATGTAATATTCTTACCCTTAAGTATCTCTTTTAATATTAATTTATGCACAAGTCTTTTCTATTTATTATTGGTAATTTCATTCCGTACTTAATGCTTGATTCTACCTGATCACTAGTTTCATGAAATAAGGTTCTAAGTTTAACTGGAAAGTACTCTTAAAACTTGAACTGAATAATTTTACTCTTAACATTACGTTGCTAGGAATAGAGCATAACATTTAGATTGCAAATAGCACGCGATTATGATTGTAATGCTGGGGTATTTATTTCATATGCGAGGGATCGATATTTGATAAATATTCTTAGGATTCTCAAATGCGAGGGATCGATTTGAGGTGATTTTATGTGTGCATCAATAATAAAAGAAAATAATTTATGCATGGTAATATTAATTGAATAACTAAGGGTATGAATGATGAAATCCAATCCTACACTTTTCTTGAATTAATTAAAATCGTCTTATTAGCTTCCGTAATCTTCCGTAATCTTCCGCACTACATTTATTATTTCCACTTCTTCTTTAAAATTCATAATTTCTGTTAATCCACAACTACATGAAACTCCGTTCACACTCGTTGTACATAACTATTAAACTGTTAAGTTTTATTTGGATTAACTGAGTAACTCAAGTCCCTGTGGAGATGAACTTTTATAAATTTTGTAACTTACAACGACAATTGGTACGCTTGCCAAAAGTCTAACATTTTCTAATAATGTTTTAGAATTCAAATTCTTTATCTAGGGTTGATAAAGATAATCACTTGTAAATTGCTTGTAAAAGATATTTTGATATAGTGAAAACTCTAACCTAGTGTTGGTTGGAAGACACTGGATGTAGCCTTCATGTTAGAGAGGTGAACCAGTATAAATTGCTGAGTCTTTTGTTCTAATTCTGTGTATATTTCATTGCTTGTACTTGGGTAATCAAAATATTATTAGCAAAGAAAATATTTTTGTCATTACATGCATATCAAGGTTGATCTTGATTGAAAGAAAAGTTCTGGATTTTTCAAAAGGTGTTTAAGTGATACGATCCAAGTTTTAATTCCACAGTTTGTTTGAGAAAATTTTAAATACCTGTTTTAAACCAATTCACCCCCCCTCTTGGTTTATTTGTAGTGTGTTTATTGTGTTTTCATTTTCAAGTGAGAAGCTTCAGAAGATTTGAAAGAATCCCATTTGTTGATGAAGTCAGTGCTTCCCTTTGAAGATCTAAATCTTACCATGTTGTAAAGACATTAGAAAGGCCTTACACACAAGGTTTATCAAAGGGCACAAAGAGCAAGCAACATCATAATGAAGTTGCACCAGAGTCTACATCAGAATGATGAATATCTTGACTTTGAAGAGCTGAACATTAGAATGGATCAGAATGAACCTCAAAGACTGTAAAATATAGGAACACTTCACACTTAACCAAGAGGGGGGTGAATTGGTTAAACCTTGGTTAATTAAAAATTCTTAAAACAAAATCAGAGTTTCCCTTAGGATCTTTATCACTTTTGAAACCAAGAATACTTATTCAATCAAATGCTCAGCCCAAGGTATCCAATAGCTCAAAATTGAATTGATAAGCAAAGCAAGATAATCAAGATGGACAGAATATAAACAAGAACGAAATTAAAATCAGAGCACAAAAGATTTATACTGGTTCACTTCAAACACTATGAAGCTACATCCAGTTTTCTTCCACTCAACACTAAAGTGAAGTTCCTCTATTGCAAATTTTTTGTTCTTACAAGTAATTACAAAGTCTCTCTTTATCAACCCTAGATAAAGTTCAGAGATCTAAAACACTATTAGATTCTTAGAGACAAACCCACTGAGAACACTACTCAGCACACCCCTAGAGACACCCTATCTCTAGATTACAAGCAAGAAACCCAATTACAATAGACAATCAAATACAAACTCAAAACAGAATTACAACCACTAAGTTAAGGAACGAAATCACCTGATGATCCAGTAAATGAATATGCTTATGAATGAATGCACCAGATTGAATGATGAAAATAAAACTCAGAACATCTTCTTCCTTAAACTTTTAAAAGAATCTTCTTGCTTCAAGAATCACTTAATAACCCATAAGTGTATTAGTGAAAGCAAGAACTCATAGAACCCAGAAAACCACCAAGCAAGTATTTAGAAAGCTTATGAAGGCTCAGAATGCGAATTAATCGAGTTGCAAAACAAGCTGAGCAAGGGTTCTATTTATAATAAACATTTGTAACTGTTAGTAATCGATTAAACGTGCCCAATAATCGATTATTGTACTTATGTAATCGATTAAATCAACCATGTAATCAAGTAATGTTCTATGGAAATCTGGGTATGGGCAACGAACAAAATAATTGATTATTCCGTCTTGTAATCGATTAAGACAGTAAGCTTTATAAACTTGAAATTCATTGTGTAACTTGAAATACACTTTGTAATCGATTACGGATTTTGGTAATCGATTAAGACAGACAGCTTCATTAAACATGTTGAACTATGTAATCGATTACTATATTTGGTAATCGATTAATGTAGCAAAAACTAGTTAAGCAGAGGCATATGATGTAATCGATTACTAACCTTTGGTAATCGATTAAAATGTATATCAAGGCAGTTTATATGTTAAAACGTAGGTAAAATAATCGATTAATCCGATACGTAATCGATTACATTGTTCTTAAAAAGTTTTCCAGAATGAACTAAGAACAAAATAATCAATTATTATTATTACGTAATCGATTAAATTAGTAGAAAATATATTTTTCCAAAAACCTTTGATTCAATTCAAAAACTTGATCAATTTATCAAAGCCTTGTGAATTTTATAACTCAAATTAAATGACTTAATGAATGATGTGAATGCAATGCACTTGGATCACCAGAAATGCTTCTTCTTTTTACATTTTAATCACAAATTAATCTTCAAGGCTTCAAGGCATGTTGAAAGTTCAAAAACTAAGTTTGATTCTTTGTCCATTCTTCAAGTGACTCCTTTGAAACCAACATAGACAACATTAGATCTTCCATATGCTGCCACACATTATAGAGGGCACATCAGAAGACTGAGGTTGATAGGATCTCTTTTTCCATATTTTGTCACACACTGAGGGCAGTTATGTTGAAAGTTGAAGCTGTCGATGAGAGGTTCTGATGTGAAACATCACAATAGAAGACTGAAGACATTACTCAGTCTAACATTAGACACAACACTAACACACCAACAATTGTACCTTCACTTTAATTCCATGAAGCAATCTACTTCATAATGCCTTGTGTTGTGAAGATGTGTTAAGGTTGATGAAGCTATACTACTTCAGAAAGGTATATTAGTTGATCTTCATCAAAAGGATCTACTTCAAGTATAGGTCCTTTCTCAGCTAACCTCATAATAACTATTCTGATTTTACTTCAGAATACTCATCAAAAGGTTCCTCGGAATGGGAACCTCATAATGACTACAATAGAATGATAAAGTGTTTGGATTGATAGAGTTGAGTTATCTACATTGTCATACCGTGTTATCTTCATCAGTAGGAACCTACATCAAAATAGGTCCTTCTCAACAACATTAGAATGCGGTTCTAAGAGATAATCAGAAAGCTGCTCAGAAATTGCTCATCTAAATGGAAACATTAGAATAGACTAATAAGAAAAGATTTGTCAGCTATAAAGTTAAAAGCAATCTTTCTAATTCAAAAAGAAGTAACCTAACTATCTTAACAGCTAGATTATTGAAAACAATTGGAATACATACAATAACCAAGAGGGGGGGTGAATTGCTTTAAACTTGGCCTTTTAAAATTCTATAGAAAATGAGAGTTAAAGGATCTTAATCACAATTAAAACAAGAATGCCTCAAATCAATCAAACTACTAAACCCAAGAAAACAATTGCTTAAAACAGAACTTGTTGAGTAATGAAAATATCACAAAGAACCATAGGTCAAGATAACAAGAAGAGATTAAGGAATAGAGAACAACACAAGAATTTAAACTGGTTCACTTCTCAAGAGAAGTTACATCCAGTTCTTCTAATCAACACTAGATTAGAGTTCCACTATTATCAAATTTCAGTTCTTACAAGGTTTACAACAATCACCCTTTATCAAACCTAGATAAAAAACAGAAATCTAAAACCGATTAGACTCCTAGTGATCAAGACATAGAGAACCCTTCTCTACTCTTTCCCTCTAGAGAAACCTACTCTAGAAAAAGCTTCAAGAACCCTTTGCAATAGTTACAAACAACCAAGAATTCAAAAATGAATTTACAACAAGAGTTAATGGAGAGAGACAACCTAATGATCCAATGAATATGAATGAATATGATTTACCAATCAGAGTTGAAATGAAGAAATCAATTTCAGAACTTTCTCTCCAAAAGCTTCTTTGAAAATCTTGCCCAAGAAATCTTTCAATACACCATTAAGATTTAAAAGATGGGACAAGAACTAACTAACTCAGAAAATCCTTTCTAACTTTGAGAAGGCTTATGAATACTTTGAAATTTCAAAGTCAAGAAGTGATGGTTTCAGAAAAACTCACAGTCTATTTATAACCTACTTTTATAATAGAATGTAATCGATTAAATCGTCATCATAATCAATTAAATTATCATATGTAATCGATTAATCTTTCAGATAATCAATTAAAATGTTTTTAGCTCAATCTGGAAAAATGTAACGAATAAATTAATCGATTAATACGAGTCGTAATTGATTAAACCAGTCATGTTCAGTTTTGGTACAAGCCTATGTAATTGATTACAAAATGTGGTAATCAATTAAGGCGGTCATATGCAATTTCCAAATAAGCCTATGTAATCGATTACAGAATGGTAATCGATTAAGGCAGTTATATGCAATTTTCAGAATAAGCCTAGGTAATCGATTACATAATTTGGTAATCGATTAAAGTAGTCATGCATGTTTTAGAGATACAACTATGTAATCAATTACGATTACCTTATAATCGATTAAAGTGTTCTTCATGGCTTTTCCAGAAACTAACAGAAGATGGTGATCGATTATATCCTTGTGTAATCGATTAAATCAATAATATTTTGTTTTTCCAAAAACTTAACCATGAGAAATTACTTTCTTTTAAAAACATGAACAACTTTAATGCTTTAGTAAATTTATGTATAGATGTTAATGATCATGTTCATGCAATGCAAGAATCATGAGATTAGCCTCTCATACACTTAACAAATTACAAATGTTTTGGCTTGTGAAAAGCTAAAATCCTTCTTCTTCAAGCTTCATCCTTGACTTGATCTTCTTCCTGCTCCCCCTATATCGAACAATAATGACAAATTTGACATGTAAGGCCTATAAAAGAACAAAGAACAACTATAAAACATGAGAAATAAGGTATGAGACAACCTACACTATGCAATAAAAAGATTCATCTCCTCTCGCCACTCCATATGCATTTTGAGCTCATAATAGTTGCAGCAGGAGTGCATATAACATAGAGCTTTAAAGAATATGCACCCCAATGAGTGTTGTAAAGCTATAAAAATCCCTTAAACACATTCTCCTAGTTTGTAATATGTATTTATCCCAAATTAACCATCTAGATTAAGTTTGATTGTGAGAGAATTGATAGGGAGAACCCATGTAATGTAGGTAGCTTAGAGAGAGTCTCTAAGAGTGTAGCCTGAAGAGGAGAAGGTAAATACTTGGTGTAACACCTTGAAATTTCGATAACTGAAAATATGTTTGATGTATTTGTTGTGATTGTTTGATTATTTGATTAATTTATATTGGTTTATTTTTTGTGCATTTTACCCTGGTGCAATTGCTTGTTATGTATGTTAGGTTGTGCGAAGTTTGTTTGAGCTGCACCGAAAATTGAGTGATTCCGAGTTTGACCCGAAACTTGTTTTAGTACAATCCCTATTCTGGATTGGTTAACCGTTGGATCGCCTTCAAAATTGAAAGGTAGACTCCAAACCCATATTTGTAATGTTGGACCGTTGGGATTAGTCAAATAATATTTTAAGCGTGAGATAATAATTTTTTACTAAACCATAAATTTTAAAATTAGGTCAACTCGCCCAGGTGAATTTCTTGTCGTTGAACCACCGCACAGAGAGGAACCCTTTAATTTGAGCGGAATCTTTGAAACTCCTCTCAACATTTCGGTAGATAATGAAGCCTCCAAATCCTTCTTTCTTGGTTTCCTTGAGGTAATCTTGGTTTCCTTTGTCTTATTCTAGCTAGTTTAAGCTTCTCTTAGTGTCTCTTGGGTTTTGGGTACCATTGTTGGGAGTTTTACACATCCTTTGAGTACCCTTTGAAAATGAGATGTTGAAAAAGTCTCCTTTATTATGAAATTGATGTCATTTCTGTGATCCTTGTTGAACCCTGGTCACATTGGTGTAATCGAAATTTCAAAATGATGTCTTAGTCCCTTTTTGATTTGAGTGGGTATTTGACCCCAAATGTTAATATTGACCTTGTCTTTGGAATCTATACTAAATTATCTTCGATTTGGTATATAGAACTCTGCATTCAGACAAGCACGCGTATTCGAAGGATCACGAAACAACACCACTAGGTTGTAATAGGGAGAACTCCAAGTAAGGTAAGGGGAGTTTATTATTTGGTTATAGTTTTGATACCATAGTTGGGGCTAGGGAGCCCAACTATGAAGATAACTGCTTGTCCCTGTTGTGTGCTGGTTTTCAAGAAAAACTACGTTTTTAACTAATGGGATGTGATGTATTTATGATTGATGTATGCTTGTTCATATTGTGTGCTTGTTTTCAAGAAAAACCGTGTTTTTAATGGATAAAACTGTGACTGATGTTGTTGTTGTAATGTTTGAATTTTTGGAAAAGTCTTAATTACAGAGGAGACTCTGCCTAAAATTTTATAATATGTGTTTTTATTTAATTCTTTATTATATTTTTAAAATGGGCATAAGAGTGTGTTTTATATATTGTAGTCCTCCTCTTTAATTTAGAATTTTCCTAAAAATATCAATCTTGTGGTATGAATAATTGTGAATGTATAAAATTTGGGTTGTCTGAAGACCTGTGGAATGTGAATCTCAGGCATATGTATTATGTATAGATGTGAAATGTGATTGCTTGTGATGTCATTGATGATATTGAAATTGAGATGCCATTGATGTAGTTGATGATGTTTAAATGAGATAATGATGATGTGGTTGATGATGTTCAAATTAGATCATGTTGATGTGATGTTGATGTTGATAATGACATTGATGAGAGATAATGTTGATGTGAACAATGTCATTGTATGATGTGGATATACATGGATACCCATGGGGGGTGCATGACTGGTTACCCTTGCGAGGAAGGATGTGTTCTTAGCTAGGTCATGCATTGATGGTGCCCATGGTTGTATGCTGTATATGTCCACGTGGGGTGCATTGACCGGTTGGTTACCCTTACGAGGAAGGATTTGTTCCTAGCCACTGTCAGTGCATCGATGATGTTGTGTATGTACATGGGGGTGCATGACTGGATAACCTTGCGAGGGAAGGTGTACGAATTTTAAGCATCCCAAGAGAAAAAGGGATTGTTTAAAATTCTAGTCCTTATCCATCCACGGTCAATGCATTGATGGTGCCCATGTTTCATACTTCATATTTGCATGGATGGAAATAGATGAAAACAATAGGAATACCCACAATAACCAAGAGGGGGGGTGAATTGGTTTAAACTTGGTCTTTTAAAACTTTCTTGTAAAATCAGAGTTAAAGGATCTTAATCACTTTTAAACCAAGAATGCTTCAAATCAATCAAACCACTCAGCCCAAGAAATCAATTGCTTAAAACAGGACTTGTTGAGTAATGATAATAATACCAAGAACAAATGAACAAGATAACTAGTAGAGATTAAGGAATAGAATATCAACACAAGAATTTATACTGGTTCACTTCTCAAGAGAAGCTGCTACATCTAGTTTCTTCTAATCAACACTAGATTAGAGTTCCACTATTATAAATTTCAGTTCTTACAAGCCTTACAACAATCACCATTTATTAACCCTAGATAAAGAATAGAAATCTAAAACCCTATTAGACTCCTAGTGATCAAGAACCAGATAACACTACTCTATTCTTCCCTAGAGAACGCTACTCTAGCACAAGCTTCAAGAACACTTTACAATAGCTTCAAATAACCAAGAATACAAAAATGAATTTACAACCAGAGATAATTGAGAGACACAACCTGATGATCCAATGAATATGAATGAATGTTGTTTACTAATCAAGGCTGAATTGCAAAAATGTATTTCAGAACATGCTCTCCAAAACTTCTTAGAAAACTCTTGCCCAAGAAATCATTCAATACCCATGAAGATTAAAGAGTGGGACAAGAACTTAGTTAACCTAGAAAATCACTTTGTAACTTTGAGAAGGCTTGTGTATATTCAGAAAATCAAAGTATTCAAGTTAGAAAAACATACAAGCCTTCATTTTATTTATAACAGCTTTTTGTAACAGATTTAATCGATTACAACGCGCCAAATAATCGATTAAAATGCTTCTGTAATCGATTAAATTATCACTTAATCGATTAAAGTGTTCATAGCTCCATCCTGGGTTTGACAACGAACAGAATAGTCGATTAAACCGAGCTGTAATCGATTAAAGCAGTGAAGTTCATGGAGGAACAAGCTTTGTTTAATCGATTACAATTTTTGGTAATCGATTAAAGTAGTGAGGCATGCTTTTGTTTTTAACTAAGTAATCAATTACAAGAATCATGTAATCGATTAAACTGTTCTTCAAAGCTTTTTCCAGATTTAGAATGAAGCAAATAATCGATTAACCTGATGTGTATATTTTGAGTAATCAACTCTTTCATAGTTAGTCCCTTAATTCTTTTTGTGGACATGTATATTTTGAGTTGTAAATACATGTAAAACTAAATTAAGTTCTAAACATATGAATGATGAGTACTGATTTAGTATATGTATACATATGTATTCAATTATTGTAATTGTATCGTGTGTGCAATGATTGTATAATTGCGAAAAACTTACTACCATTTTCATAATCAAATTAATGGAGTTTTTATTAAAATTTGAAATTCACACGATTAGAGTTAGTGATGTCGTAGCGACGAGGCGGGTTGCTACACTTGGATTATCTCTCCAAGACCATGTGTAGTGTCGTGGTCAAGATGGGTTGCTTACTAAGAGTGAGGAGAGTTTTGTGGAAAGGAACACCTAGTGGGAGGTGAAGGTTGCCTACCAAGAACTAGGGTGGTCCTATGGTGAGATGTCTTCCCTTCCAATAACTGAATTATTCTATGGCTTAAGCCCACTTGAAGAGGTGAAGAATACTTGGTTTGTCTCTCCTATGATCAAGTGGGTGTCATGGTTGAGTGGGTGATTTCCAAGCTAAGACCAAGTGTGGTGATGTGGTGAAGAGATGTTGAAAGTTTGTGACTAGCAAGGAAATTCCAACAAGGGTGTTGGAAGTTGTAAAAATCCAACAATTGGCTAGTCTAACATATTGTTGGTTGTGTTAATGGAAAATCTCATCTTAAAAGGTGAGGATTGGATATAGCCCAAGGTTAGGGTGAATCAATATAAAAATTTATGTGTTGAATCCTTTTTTCCTTTCCTTTTTACATTATGTTATTTGTTGTCATATATTCCACATTTGCATCAGAACATTTTAAGCATCATAATGACTTTCATCAAAATGCATACTTAAGAAGATTTTCATAACAAGCATAAATGTTTGGTTAAATGGAATATCTGAACTAAATCATCTTTATGATAACAAGATTTATTTTAAAGTTCAATCATATACATCAAAGTATGAAAGCTTTTAGAAAACATGAAAATGATTTTGTGCATGAGAAGTTGGAAACATAATTCTGAATAATAGTTTTCTAAGTACAACATTCTAAGAAACAACATTCTTAGTACTGCATTTGCATAATAACTCTTTGAATGTTGAATCATGATTACATAATTTGTGTTTTCATAACAACTAAGAGATACATTTATTTAAGTAATGAACTTCTGAACATGTGCAAATGTGAATTGACATTAAGTTCACATTATCATATCAAACATTTAACAATGAATGTTGTGATTAACCACTTAAAAAGCTTAGCTATCTAAGTGTTTGAACCTCTATGTAAGGACTTTTTTCAACACCAAGGTAATCTTGAGTAAAATTTTAGAAAGGTTAACGTTTTTAGGAAAAGTTGGCAAAATCCCCTATTTTGATGACATTCTAGTCACTTCACATAATCCTTCTCGTGTTAAGCCTGTTAAGGTGTGGGTACTTAAGTCATGGTTATGCGTTACTGTTAAGTCAAATACATTTATGTCTTAAAGACAAATCAAGACAACTAATTATTTTGATTAGATGAAAATAAATATAAATGATGAAAGTAATGATTAATATGCTATCAGATCATGATCTGTGTTTTTGAGTGTGAAGTTTCAAACAATATCTTTTACAAACATGATTTGTTATAGCATTTATGTTGCATTTAATATCTTCATTTAATACTATATGTTTGAGATTCTCGTATGCATAAATATTCTCCTAGGATCTATCAAATTCCTATGAAGAATAAATGAATTCCAAGATCTGAAAGTGTTGATCTTAATCAAAAGGCGTGCTCTATTGTGCATACCTGCTCTGATTGAAGATGTGACTTTTTGCTGAAGTGTTTATCATGATAACTCATCTTTGTGGACTTTCTCCATGAAGAAGGGATGTGCATTTAATGCAAGCATTAATTACCTCAACAACCAGAATTCATCAGATGAAGAACTTAAGTGAAGAATCAAACTGTTGTGAGACAATGAACAATTGAAGATGAAAGCTATAAATAGAAGAATCTTTGAAGAACAAGACAATGAATCTTAAGCGCAATTCGTTGAGGCTCAACAACAACTATTGTGAAATATTCATTTCATTCTCACTCTCTCACTTTTTACTCTCCTCTTACTCTCTACTCTTTTTACTCTATCTCTCTATATATCTACCAATCTATCTCATGCGCACATGTGCATTTCTCCCTAAACTTCACAAATGGCCAGAACTAAAATAGTAGCTATCAAAAGCCCCTCAACCTCCTTTAGCTCATAAAGTGAAGCTATTCACTCACCTATACTAAGAACCCAAGATAAGGGTAAAGCCCAGACAATCAGTATCTCTTATGAGTTTGACTCAGAAGCTACCATGACCTTAGCACCCCATTATGCTAAGGGCATAGTGATTGGCTCTCCAAGGAATAAGACCTTTTTTAAGGTGGAGAAGATTAAAAAGAAAATAAAGAGATTAGAATATGAAGCTCATGCTCTTTGGAGGAGAAGTTTGATAAAAGTTGGGATGAGAAGAAAGTCGTGAATGGATGATATATTGATCTCCTAGAGATGGTCCTTAAAGAGAATTGTTGGGAAATTCTCTATTTTGTGAAGAAGCAAAAATGGTATAGGTTCTTTGAGATGTATGAAATAGTCTATCCAAGGCTTGTGATAGAAAGAACTTCACATTGAGGGCTACACTGAAGGCAACTGAGATTCTGATCGCAAAATAACTTTTGGTTGATTTGTTAGGAGTCCCTACTGATAGTGAAAGGCTATATGTTGATTGGTTAGAGGTTAAGGGGATCAGAAAGAATAAGATTCAAAGAAAATTTGGAGGACAAGAAGGAAGATTTGAAGTCAAAATCCCTAATTTCTTTTTGAAGGATGGTTCATTAGATCAACATGCTTTTTATGATGCCAAGTGAACCTTCCAAGAAGTAAATGACCATGATCTTTTGGTCATCTACTGTCTTTGGAGGAAAATTCCTCTTGGTCTCCCTTTTTTTATCATGAACTATATGATCAAGGCTAAAAACCTATCAAGTCCACTTTCAATATTCCTTATGGGATACTGATGACCTTGATTTTCAGACACTTTGGAGTGTCTACTGATGGAGAATCCAAAGATAATGAAATTCTTTCTTGGGGTGCCAAGAATGTGGTTTCCTTGAGGTTGAACCCTCAACCTAGGATGGAGATTGCATGCATTTGTTATAATGAGGAGGATGCTCAGAACAAGGAGAAAAAAAAGAAGTAGAAGAAAAAGAAGAAAAGATCATCACCCCTCCTTAGTGAACTAATCAGGAGTGGGAATAGGCAAAAATCAAAGGCTGGTAGGAGCCCTTTTTCCAAGTCAGGTGAGGTGAATGAGACCTTAGAGGAAGGTGTGGAGAAGGAAATTTTTTCTTCCCTATTGTTGAAGCATTTGCCATAGAAAGAGAGATTCCCGAGGAGATGGAGAATACTATTGAAAAAGCAAGTCCTATGGAGGCCCAAAACTCAGAAAAGTTCTTGAAGATCATTTTGAGGATGATCATAATGAAGTTGAGAAAGAAGAATCCCATTGCATAAGGAGGATGTATCAAAGGAAGGCCCTTTTGAAGAACCATTAGAATATGGTTCCTATCATTTTAACTCAGAACACCATTCTGAGGAAAAAAGAAGGATAAGGAAGACCATTTTGAGCCTCAGAATGAGTTATATGAAGCTGATGTATGTGATCAACATGCTTAGAATGAGGAACAAAGTGCTTAAAAAAGTTGAAAATGTTCACTTTTCTAAGAGTGTGGTAACTGTTGGAGTTTAGAATTCCTTGGGTTCTATATCTATGCAAGATGACCTCAATGTTGAGGATATTACTAATGTGTTGACCAAGCTAAAGATTGTTGACTCTAGCTTAGAGAAAGGAAGCACAAAATAGGAAGAAGGAAAAGAAGAAGAACCTTTTTCAAAAGGTTGAAGAGGTTTCTACTACTCAAAGGCACCAGAGGTTGGTGAGAGGACCCTAGTTGGGTCTATGGAAGATTCAATGTTCAACACTAGAATCTTGGGAATCTCTTCAACTTTCCCCTCTTTCATACCTCTATTAAAATTTCATGTGGCCTTGGCCCTATCATAGGTGAACCATCTACCTGCTCTATCCTTTTTCCTCATCTTCCTACTGAGTTAACCACAGATGAACCTTCGAGGGTTCAGGAGAATGTTCCCCATGTTCACATTCCAACTCATTTTTTTGTTGTTGTTAAACCCTCATCTAGGTTAGTAGAATCCAGATTGACTTCTTTAAACAAACAGGTCACAAAAATATGTTCTAACCAAAAGTTGTTGTTTACCAACATTGACCAACTTCTTTGAACATTGACCAAATGAATGACTTTTTTGAGAGATTCCTTAGGCTTAAGGAGTGGATCTCAAACATGGAAAGACCTGCCTTGATCCCTGAAGTTGCAATTATGCAGCATGAGCAACCACCACCTCCAAGAGACCATGTCTTAGTCATCCTCATCATCAGAAAACTCATCTCCTACCAAGCATGTATGATCTTCCTCTTTGCACTTCCCTTTTGTTTTTTGCTTGATAACAAAGAGGGAGAAGTTAGTAGAGTTTGAGTAGGAAGGAGGATCAGTTTTTGTAGGATTATGTTATATTTATTTTTTATGTACTTTGTAACGATCCTATTTTATTAATGAAAACTTTTTTTTTGTATTTTGAACCAATCCTATTTTATTAATGAAACTAATATGATTTGGATGGATATTCTGAGATTTCTATCTATTTCTTTTATACATTATGTCGTGAACTGCTTGATAATTTTTTGTGATGCATGAATTAAGGGGGAGCCTTCCTTTAAACTAATATGAAACAAAACTGACACATACTCTAATAGTAGCTAAAATCTGAAAAATTCTAAAAGGTATTATCATCTCTTGAATTTGCTCCTAAGGGTTTGTCATCATCAAAAAGGGGGAAATTGTTGAATCCACATCCCTGGTTTTAATTATGACAAACCATTAGTAATGCAAATTGAAAGGATGTTGGGTTTAAAGTGATGGCTAAATTTTGCTTAAATGTTTCGATGTTTATTCCTTAAGAAGAAGAAATGTTCTTTCATTTTGAGGTATTTAGAATGGTGCATAGAGAGGTTCAAAAGTTGTTGTTAGAGTTAAAAAAAACTCAAAAGAATACTTGAAGCCCAATAGAATGATGAAGTTTGCTTCCCTTTGAGTACTTGGTTCTTGGAAAGATATGGCTTTACAAAGAAGATGTATCAAAGGCAACTTGGAGAGCATCATGGTTCAGAATGAAGCAATGCAAAGTCTACATCAGAATGATGAAGACCTTGATTCTAATCCCAGAGACAATCATCATTCCCACTACATATATCTTCTTATAGTCGTCTATAAAAGGAGATTCAAGCTTCATTGCAGAAGTTAAGAATTTGTGAAGCAAGAAACACAAGCGAAAAACCAAGAGAAATTTGTCATGACAATGAAAGACATACTTAGCTCTTAAAAAGTTCATTCTTGGCTTTGGAAAGTTATTTGGTAGTAATCATACTTCATTGTATATCCACTCTTTGAGTGATTTGAATTTGTTATTCATTCAAACTTTTATTTGTGAAATCTAGGAGTGGCTTAGTGTTAAATAATACTTGGTGTTCTTAGATTTTGGGTGAGTCTAAGAAGTGTGCCAGTAGTGGCCTAGAGAATACTAGTGTAGCCAGGAGTGATAGGTCAGAATACTTGATTGTAATAAGTATTTGATTAGTGGAACCCTTTAAAGTTGAGTAAAGTAGAACTAGACGTAGCCATGTGTGAGTGAACTAGTATAAAACTAAGTGTTTCTACTTCTCTCTTAAGTTTTCATTCAGTATTCTTTAAGTTTTTATTTGGCACACTTGTGCACACAAGGTTTTCTTTTAAACTTGTTTCCAAGACACTGTTTTATTAAGCATTGGACAACAATCCACTTTGTTTTGTTAAAACCTGTATTTGTCATTGGGAGACATGCTTAAAACCCTTTTATGTCTGCAAAAACCACATCCTTTGCGTAAAGATCTTTACATGTATCTAACACATTATTTAACCCTCCCCCCTTTTAGTTTTATTTTTGTAATTTTACTCCTCTAATGAAGAATCAGAGGATGAGTCTGGTGAAGATGATGAACTTGCTTTCATCTAGAGGAAGATTCGAAAGATGTGAAAGAGCAAGAGAGGATCCAGATGGAAGATTTCCTCTAAAGAGGTGTTCAAGGAGAGGAAAGGCAGAGAAAAAAACTTTATAATATGCTATGAGTGTAAGAAGCCTATACACTCCAAGTTTGAATGTCTAGATTAAGTCCAAGGACAAGAAGAAATACTTCAAGTCTAAGGAAAAGAAAAGTCTCATGAGCACCTGGGAAGACCTGAAAGACACCTCGTATGATGAAGAAGTAGAAGAGGAAGCTAACCCGTGTCTGATGGCTAACACAACTTCTGAAGAATTTGAATCAGATAAAGAGGACTTGGAAAAGAGTTAACATAATATTTGGGTGGAATGTGAAAACCACAAAAAGTTTGTGAAGTTTTTAAATGAATAGCTTTTGAAGAATGAAGCTGTAAAAGGTCAACCTTTGGATGTTATAAAACTTCATGAGAAAATTGACACTTTAAAGTCTACTTTGGCCAATTTTGTTAGAGGTTGTAGAGGCAAATAACAAAAGAAGGGGGGTTGAATTGTGTTTTTAGAAATTTAAACATTTCCTAAAACATATATAAGTTATTATTTGAATGGGTTTTAATAAAAAAAATAGAGTAAAAGGATATATCAGATGATGGAAAAACAAATATAAGACCTAAAAACAAAGGCAAACCCTTTGTTAGTTAAACACTGCGAAAAACAGTAAATAAGAATAAGGATTTATACTGGTTCGTCTCAACCACTAAGACTACATCCAGTTCTTGGCAACTCACCAAGTTTTCACTAACTTTAACAAAAGTTACAATTATTTTTTCATTGTCACTTTTGGCTCGTACAAAGACAAGCGCTACCCCAAGCTTGACTTAACCTAGTATTCTTTGTCCTACTAAGCCACGACTGGCTCTAAATAAATCAATAAGATTTGTTGTTTAGCTTTAGTCTTTTCTCTCAAGGTGTACAAAGTGTTTTGAGAGCTTTATATCTATATAGAAGATTTACATAAAGTTTTACAAGAAAGAATGAATGAATATTTCCTGCATGTTGATTCATTTTTTTGTATCTTCAAAACTTTTTCTATTTATAGTTTTCATCTTCTAGTATCTGTTGTTTCTTAACAAACAGATTCTTCACTCTAGTTCTTCGTCTTGTGGCAATTGGAGTATTTAAATGCATGTCCCTTCTTCATGCATAGTCCATGCTTATAGGTTGGCATGAAATGTACTTCAATAGAAAATCATTTCTTTCATTAGAGCAGGTCTACTTAGCAGAGTGTGTCTTTTGATGAAGATCATTACTTCCAGACTGTAGACTTCATTTATTCTTCATAGGATTTCAACAGATCCTGAGAGAATATTTTGTACAAGAAAGAATCTCAAACACAGAGTATTAAATAAATGTCTTAAATGCACTATTTAATGTTATGCTAGATCGTCTTAGATGAATGTATCGTTTGAAACATCAATCACAAAAGTACAAATCGTGATATGATAGCACATCAAACACAACCTTGTCATGCTAGCCTGAGGTTAATGTCAAAGTTGCATAAACACAACCCTGTAAGAGGTTTATCATGTATGTCATATAAAAATGATTTACTTTGTGAGACATGTCAAAAGAAGAAACAAGGTAAAATAATTTAATGTTAGTAATATATTTTAATTTTTTAGCATAATAATCGTTAATTGTACTCATTTAACATTAATACACAACATAATTATCAAGCTGATCACAACCTAATATATTTTCTTAACATATAAAAACAATGTACTTATTGAGCTTTAATAATCATTCGAAAAAAAACTCCCAAAAGTCTAAACTGCATAAGAGTAGGATAAGTTGAAATCTTTGAGAGATTCCTTGCTATATATTCCGAGCCCATTTGGTTGGCCTAGTGTTAGTAATTAAGACTGGTGGCGAAAAATTCATGCTCCTTTTTATCCATTTTCCTATTAATATTATTTAAGCAATTAAAAGCTACTAAGTGTATAATTAGGATGTAAAAATAAAGTGTATATATATATATATATATATATATATATAGAGAGAGAGAGAGAGAGAGAGAGAGAGAGAGAGAGAGAGAGAGATGAATATAATTACCTAAGAAACAAGTACGCAAATAAATTAGAAGATTTATGAATCTGCACGAAATCTGAACCTGTATGAAAATACAACTACAATAAAAATAAGGACATAAATATAAAAGTTTGAATTATGACATGACAAATATAAAACAACTGCAGGTCTTGATTTCCAAGTAAATGCTTATTCCCATTAATACAAAAACACACTGCACACATGGGTTAGAAAATTATGAAGGACTAGACTTACAGAACTTCAATCATTTAAAACATGACAAAGAAGTAAGCAATATTTTCTTTAAGAAATTAGCAAATTAATGGAAAAAATCTGCACAACAATCATATTTTCCTGTAATTAGACCACATTAATCGTACTTTTAACCTGGGGGTATCCGTCGACCCCTTGTGTTTTAAGTAGCAGAAATTGATCCTTTAAGAAAATAAAGAGTTGAATTAAAACCATTTGACAAGGATCACAAATTATAGCACTAGATGCTGCTAACTTCATTAGTTTTTTTATAAAGAATTTTTTGAAAATCTAAATCAGGTATTCTTATTACATGTTATTTTATATTCTATATTTTTTCTAATATAATATTTTTCCTTTAAATAAACTAAAATAATATTTTAATTATCATTTTATTTCTTTATTTTTAAATTCGCGTTATCTTTAACATTAATTTGTGGTTTTAAATTGGCAAGAAAATAACATCAAATTGAAACTTAAACATATTTATTATCATAAATATATTACAACGAAGATTTTATTTTGTTACTATTCAAAATATGATTCATCCAATATTCTTCCGTATAAATTGATATATTATTGAATTAGTTTTATTTTTATTTTCTTTGATATGGTATTTGGAATATGTAAAAAATAATTGAAGAATTACATATATGTTTCATCAATTTCATACATTTACAACACTTTAACTACAATAATTGTTTTGTTAATGGTAACACATGTTATCTTATTTTTATTAATTTGAATTATTTTTTTTAAATATTATATTTTAAAAAATTAAGCTTATTTATCAATTTTGTCTCCAAATTTTAAAAGACTCAATTTGATCCTCAAATTCTTAAAAGTGTTTTAATTTAATCTTCAAATTTTTAAAAAACTGAGAATCAAATTGAACCATTTAAAATAATTTGGGGACCAAATTGATTCATTTTTAAAAAAATTAAGGACCAAATTGAATATTTTAAAATTTTGGATACCATATTGAATATTTAAAATAATTTGGGGAGGGAATTGATAATTAACCCAACAAATAATTCAATAAAAATAACTTAAATTTTTTTTATTAAAAAACTCGAATATTATATATACCGAGTCATATGAGTCAATTAGTGATTCATTGGGTCAAAGATTGATCTAGTATCTCGACCTAGTCAATGATCCATTTGAGTTTGATAACAATGGTTAATGCATTTCTTAATAAAAAATAAAATGATAAATACCCATTTTTTCCTTGAATTTATTAGAACGCTGATAATTAGGTCCCTTAAAAATGGAAAATTAAAATTTTGACCCTAAATTTGCAAAAAAATGTGACAAACTAGTACTGCCTAGATTTCTTCGTTAACTCAAATAATTGTGTCTACGTGACACTTTTGATGATAATGTAACAATCGACAATTATTATGTATAAAAAAATTGATTTTTTAATTTGGTCTCTGAAATTAACAACTTATTATTATTTTAATCTTGAACTTAACCAATTACTATCATTTTGTTATCTGAACTTAACTATGTATATTCATTTTGGTCCTTGAAAATATTTTTGAATTTTTAATTAAGTTTCACACTAAATATATATAAATTATTAGCATAATAATAATAAATGACGTTTTTTAATTCACCAAAAAAGAATAAGTGATAACAATTATTTACGGTGATGACAATTAAATGAAAATAATTGTCAAACTATAGAATAAAAAATATTATATTTTATATTTGAAATCACTATTAATTTATCTATTATATTCTATTAAGTTAACATTATACATGTTATAACAGTGACAGACAATATAACTGAATTGAAAATAAATAAACATGTAAAAATTAAATTTATTTTTCATAAAAATCAAATTAAAAAACATATTATATATATAGTATGAATAATTTATTTTAAAGTTTAGTATATTTATTTAATTAAGGAGGAACCTAAAAGCAAATAAATACAAACTCGATCATTTTATTTGACTAAATTTAAGATGAAATGTAAGAAAATGATTATAACACTTTTATTTTTCTTTCTTTTGTGATTGTTAAGTGTTTTTTATTAATTATCTTTTCGTCATTAACATTATTCCATAAAATTAATTAATCTAACATTCTACACATATTAATAACATATAAGTTAATAACTTGATTAGAGTAGAAGATAGTGTTAAGTAAAAAGACACATGTCTTAAGACAAATCGTGGTCGCTAATTATTTTGAATAGATGCAAATAAATATAAATGATAAAAGTTTGGAGCCTTATAGAATCTTGTTAGTAATGTTCTAGATTTAATATTTACTATTGTGATGTAATCACTCTTAATTAGTTTCATATATTTATGGTAAAATAATTTAAATGACAAAACTGCATAAATAATAAGTTAAAGTAAGAGAATATGGTAATGTATATGCCAATAATTTCATGTAACATGATACTTAGAGGGAGTTTGTTTAAACTTAAAAAAAGTAATTTTAAAATAAGTAATTTTTATACAAACAGTTTTTTAAGAAGCAAATATGATTTCCTTCTTAAAATAAGCACAAAATTGTTATTTCTTAAATATAAGTAGTTTAGACAAATAGACTAAAAAATAAAATAAAAAACATATTTCAACAAATAAATTTAAACAAATTGATCCAATTAAAAATTTAAAAGTACTTTCAAGGACTAAAATAATAATACTACTAAATTTAGAGGTCAAAATATCAGTTTGACACCTGAATGACGTGATAATTAAATGGATGACACATGACACTATTAAATACTACATTATCACTAAAAATATCAAGCAGACATAATCATTTGAGTTAACATAAAAAAATTAATGATAAAACTAATTTTTCCTACTTCTTACAATTTTAAAAATAAATTTTTTATTTTTATTTTTCATTTTTCAGATACCTAATTGCCCTTATTAACAAATTCAATGGATATTTACTCAAAATAATAATAATAAAAATAGTTGAATGCCTTTTTTTCTTTTTCTTTCATTTGAAGGAGGAAGTAGGGTCGAGAAGTGGGGGAAACGAAAATCCTGTGTGAGAGAGACTCGTCACTTGTCCCGCGCTTCGCATACTCATACTCTCTGGATCACCATGTTAACTCATTCACACAATTCATTCTTTCTTTCTATATAAAACATTTGTCCTCAAACTTCGCTGCCATACTCACTTCTCTCTCCACCTCCACCACCCACCCACCATGGAGCTCCGCCGCCGCAGCCGCTCCACCGCCGTGGCCAAAGCATCCGACGCCCTCCCCCTCCCCCTCCCTCTCCACGTCACCAACGCCTTCTTCTTCACCCTTTTCTTCTCCCTCGCCTACTACCTCCTCCACCGGTGGCGCCAAAAGATCCGCTCCTCCTCCCCTCTCCACCTCCTCTTCCTCTCCGACATCGCCGCAATCTTCGCCCTCCTCGCCTCCGTCATCTACCTCCTCGGTTTCTTCGGCATCCACTTCGTCCAGTTCTTTCTCGCACGTCCTGCCGACGATGAACCGTCCCAATGCGCCTCCGTTGACAGAGCCGACGAGGATATCGCAAACTCCATCATAAAAGGAGACGCACAGCCTTCTCCCTTGTGCAGGGTCGGCAATCATATGAAGGGAAAGAAAGCCGTACAACCTCCTTTCCAATGTACGAAACCAATTCTCACCAAACTGATTTTATCCAGTGTTGACAGAGTGGACGATGATGTCATCATCGACTCTGTCATAAACGGGACCGTCCCGTCCTATTCCCTCGAATCGTGCCTGGGGGATTCCCGCTGGGCGGCAGCGATCCGGCGGGAGGTGGTTCAGAGAGAAACGGGGCGGTCCCTGGCGGGTCTACCTCTGGAGGGTTTTGATTACGATGCAATTCTGGGACAGTGCTGCGAGATGCCGGTGGGGTACGTGCAGCTTCCGGTGGGGGTGGCGGGGCCGCTGCTGCTGGACGAGGCGGAGTACGAGGTGCCGATGGCGACGACGGAGGGGTGCCTCGTGGCGAGTACAAACAGAGGGTGCAAGGCGATTTACGCGTCCGGTGGGGCGAGCAGTGTGGTGTTGAGAGATGGGATGAGTAGAGCGCCGGTTGTGAGATTCGCGACCGTGACTAGGGCTGCGGAGTTGAAGTTCTATTTGGAAGATCCTCTCAATTTTGATACCTTGGCGGTCGTTTTCAACAGGTCATTTTCCTAGTTAACTTCTAGATGGCTTTTGGATTGGTGGAGAAAAGGGGATTGTTGCTTTTAATTTTTTTTCATAAACCATGTCCAATGTGGGTTAAAAGACAGTGATCGAGGTGGTTAAGTAAGTTTCTTATATGATTAATCAGTTGCTTAATTTATTTTTATTAATTAAAAAATCATTTTTTAATTATAAATCTAATATGATTCAAGTTAGGCATTTATTTTACAAACTTTTAGTATTAAAATAATTTTTTGTATAAAATTTTAAAATTTATGTGACACGGTAAGGGTCACGAATTTTAGATAAACAATCATGCAATGCATTGTAAATGATCTTATTTGTTTATTTATTTATGATCTTGTTAATTAGTCAACTAAACGGGAAGTAAAAGGGAATTAATTCCTTAAGTGGAATGATTCAACTTGATCCTAATAGTCAAAATTTAAAATGTTTTTGGAGTAATGGTTTACTTGGCGTGATGCATTTGATGTTGGTGCATTTTTCAGATACAAGTTTCTTTTTCATTTTTTCTTGAGAAATTTTTTGTTCCAAATTGGTCTCATTCTTGTGTGTGTGTTAATTGTTGCCATGCTATGTTTAATGTTGATGGATTTATCTTAGTCAGGAACAAATTTCTGTATTTCCGTTTTCTTTTTTTGCACTTTGAATTTTCAATAATGTGGTTGTTGTTATTTGAAATTTGGATTTATGTGTTTTTCATTTTATTTGGCGAGTTTCCATACTGCAGTTGAATGATTTTCTGGGCTGGCAAACTATTTTTGGTTTATGGGTTGAGAATTTTATTGCTGTCAATTTGTTTCTCTCTCTGTCTCTTTAAAACTTCTGTATCTTGATTTATGTCATTGCATCCCATGTGTTTGGTTAGTTTAGTTACGGCTGTAGTTCTGTGAAAAATTTGGATTTATTTCTTTAAATTGGGAAAGAATAAAAAGGAATAAAAAGCTAGAATCTGGATGTTTTAATTGTACAAGGCAGAACCAATTAATTGCAGTTTTTACCATTTATGTTAGCAGGAGATTTCAATTTGTACTGAAATTGATGATGTTTGTTTTTGGTGCTACAGGTCAAGTAGATTTGGCAGGCTTCAAAGCATTAAGTGCTCTATTGCAGGGAAGAATGTTTATATTAGATTTACCTGTAGCACAGGTGATGCCATGGGGATGAACATGGTTTCCAAAGGGGTCCAGAATGTTCTTGATTTCCTTCAAAGTGATTTCCCTGATATGGATGTTATTGGCATCTCTGGTAAATTTTTATGTCCTTTATCACTTTAGTGGGGCTCCAATAGTTCATTAACCAACTTGCATTAATGCCAAAGATATATGTCTGTCTGATGCTGATAAATAATTTTGTGTATACTGTAGAAGATCTTTTTGTGAGTCTCCCTTTGATTTTACACTTCTTTTACATGAAAGTGGTCCTCCAATGCACCAAATTTATTTTCTTATTTATTTCGTCAATAGCTTCGAAATTAAATATATATATATATATATATATATATATATATATATATATTTGCTTTTAAAATTATACTATTGTTGGGAACGGGCTTAATTCAATTGGTTAAAAAGGGTTGTAAACTTGTTAGTACCCTGTTGAATTCATATAAATAAAAAAAATTATAGTATTTCTGTATTTTTCAATTATTTGAACGAATGGCCTGTGTTATGCAAGGTTGTTATTCTACGTACGCATGCATGTAGAATTTGTTTGGATTGTAGTTTGAGCTTGATTTTGTTTGCTCTATCTTCATACTGAAATCTGACAAGTCTTCATGTGCTTTCTTATTAGCTGATTTTCCGTAGTTCATTTTATATATAATTTAATGTTATTTGTTAGAAAAGTTCAATTATTTCTATTTATTTTATCTGTTCCATATACACATAATTAAAAAATATACCTAAAATTAAATGGGGCTACTTATTCCAATTTTGTGTTGACAGAACAATTTCCTAATTGTTGCATTGAAAAAAAAATATTTATTAATGTTATTAATATTGAACTTGATAAAAAAAAAGGGTTTAATAACTGAAATAATCTGGTTATTATTGTTTAACTTGTGAACCGTGAATATGAACTGTCAATTTGATGTAAGTTGTTGGAACTGTTACGTCACTCTCAGACAAATCTCCTGTTTATATCAATATCACGTTGGAAGGATCCTCTGTGTAATCGCTATTCTCTTACGATGAAATATTTGTCGGTGAAATTTAATATTTTTATATTTTTTCCTGTAATTTTCTTTTATTATTTTTTAATTCTTGCAAAATGTGATTTTTATTTTTATCTTAAAGTTGTTTAGATAATATTTTGAACAGTAAAAAAAAATCCCTAAAGTATTTTAAAAATAAAAAATAAATCAAACACATTTTATAAATATTAAAATATATTTTTGTGACATAAAAAAACATTAAATTACATCAAACAAAATGTATTTAAGCTTTCTTTTCTTTCATGAAGTCAAATTCAGATAGGCATTATGTTTTCCACTTTGCTTGCATTTGTTGAATGCCTCATGAACCAAGATCACCGTTCAAAATCCCATTTAAAAAATTACACTGTTAAATTAATGTCACGTACTGAATAATAAAAGTTAACTGAGAATTAAAAGTAACTTTCAATTATAATGATTCCTTTTTTTAAAAGTGTATATATATGGAGTACACCCTTTGAATAAATCTTTGGTTGTTTTCATGGCTATTTTACATACAAGCTGGGATGCTGAAATTATATTTGCTGGGAAATTTGACTTGAAATGTGATGATTAATTGACCAATATGTATTGATTCAATTCTTCAGGAAATTACTGTTCAGACAAGAAACCTGCTGCAGTAAATTGGATTGAGGGACGTGGGAAGTCAGTGGTTTGTGAAGCAATTATCAAAAATGATGTGGTGAAGAAGGTGCTGAAGACTAGTGTGGCTGCTTTGGTAGAGCTTAACATGCTCAAAAACCTTGCTGGTTCTGCTGTTGCTGGTGCTCTTGGTGGATTCAATGCTCATGCCAGCAACATTGTTTCTGCCATTTTTATAGCCACTGGTCAAGATCCAGCTCAGAATGTGGAGAGTTCTCATTGCATAACCATGATGGAAGCCGTGAATGATGGCAGAGACCTTCACATCTCAGTGACCATGCCTTCCATAGAGGTGATTTAGCACCCTGATAGATTTTTATGTTTTACCTAAGGTCCTGTTTGGATAAAATAAAATGCATTGACCTTTTCTATAAGTTATAATCAACTTAAGCATCTTAGCTTTTGGAGAAGTTAAATAAAAAGAGCTTCTAGAAAGAGTTAAGCGTCGTAAGTTAATTTTAACTTATGTTAGAAGCTCAATTCATTTTACATTCTCATTTTCCAATAAATACTTATGAAGATGTTTATCTAAACAGGACTTGGTTAATTTTCTAGTTCAACTGCTAAGCTTGTGTAACAATTGTGGTTCTCTCAGGTTGGTACAGTGGGGGGTGGAACACAACTACCATCTCAATCTGCTTGCTTGAATCTGCTCGGCGTAAAGGGTGCGAGCAAGGATTCACCCGGATCGAACTCGAGACTTTTGGCCACCATTGTTGCTGGATCTGTTCTAGCAGGGGAGCTGTCACTGATGTCTGCTATAGCTGCAGGGCAGCTAGTGAAGAGCCACATGAAATACAACAGATCAAGCAAAGATATGTCTAAAGTGTCATCATACTGAGAAGGAGGAGCATGTGGTTCCAGCCTTTACACTTGATGCCAAAAGCAGAAAAGAGAGTCTTTTTGATGGGTCAGGAATTTTGAGATGGAAAAGGAAGACATCACTTTGCTGGCACCCCATGTGAGGTTTTTTTGGCTTGTATTGATTGATGTCTGGGAATGTATCATTAGTTGTAATGTGCAAAAGCAGAGGTCTTCTTTATTGGTGACCCCCCTCTGGACCGATTCATTCATTGTACAAGTTTGGTAGCATAGATGGTGATCCATTGGATGGATCTTACTGTTCTCCGAAGCCTTAGATAATTTTTTTATGGGTTGTATTATAAATTATAGGCTTAATTACTATTTGTCATTCAATTTGTGAGTATGTATTTTTTTTAGTCTTTAAAATTTAAAATTATTTTTTTCTGAATTTTATAAATAATTATTTTTAATCTTTGACATGGTAAATTGACAATTTGTAGTATTTTTAGTTATTATAAATTAATTTTATTTTTAACCGCTTGAATTTTCATCTTAAAACTAATATAAAATACTAAAAAAATGTCACAAAATATTAAAAACCGCTGCAAAGTATTAATTTAAAATTTAAATTTTAAGAATTAAAAAAATACATATCAAATTTAGGGACTAAAATAATAATTAAAAGCCTGAATCCTTTAGTACATGTTCAGCATGTGTACCATTTTCTTTGGCATGCACTTTTGTTCCTTTGTAGTTTGGGATCAGATAGCTCGGTGGTTTGGTGTTTTTTCTCTTGTCCTATTGTTCACTAGAAGTCTAGAACCAATGAATTAAATTGGTCATCATCTCAGCATGTGTTCCATGTGACTTCCCAATTTTTTGGTGGATCTTAAAATATCGTACTCTTGTTTTCTATGCTTATTTTGATTTTTGCAGAAGCATTAACAACGGTTTTTATTTGGCATGTTTCATTAGTCTTTCTTTTTGTGCTTGGAATCATCTCATCTGCCTACCCTATTGCTGGCTGATATCGTGTTTCATTAACGCATTGTTTATTTGAGCATATATGAATATATTTTTACTTATCTTTCCATTAATAAATTGTTCAATATGTCCTTTAAGTCATTCAAAATCTTACTTGATAAGCCTCTCTCCACAAAGATGCCTTGGGCTAGGCATGCCATTCAAAATCTTACTTGATAAGCATCTCTCCACAAAGATGCCTTGGGCTAGGCATGTGTAGTACTTTTTTGTGTTGTAGTTTTGTTGGTTTCGCAATGTGAATAATGTCTTACTCATCAGTATATATAATTGAGGAAAATCTCATTCCTTTCAACGGTCATTAAACGGATGACTTTAGCATTAGGAAATAACAGCATAATACTAAAATCAATTTTGACACCTTTTATGTCATTGGCATTAAAATTCAACAGATGACATGGTGATAAAGTCTTAAGAGTTAATCTCTTAAATTCTTTAAAAATGAACTTACTTGCAAGATCTCTAAATATTCAATACATTGATCATTTTGATTTCTTCATCAATTGGTTCAATACATTGATCATTTTGATTTCTTCATCAATTGGCCTTGGTTAGCACACATGTGGAAGAATATTCTAAGTCCAAAACATGATACCTTAGTTAATTTACGAAATCTTGTATTAATGAGTAATTTGGTGTTAACTAGGATGGTTTAGGTGCTAATGGCAAACTAAATCTAGGCTTGTCCTTCTAATCCAGAATTAGTGCAATTGAATTGTAGATTAGTGATTCTAAACACCAATTATTAATTATGGTCAAGGGTCGCGTCCTTGAACCAGACACTCATTATCCCAACTTGAGCACCCTGATACCTGTTTAGCATCACCAAGATTGGTGTAGTGTATACCTCCATTTTGGATTAGTGCCCAAAGTTGAAAGATTGCTTGTTTCTCGAGAATAATGATGATGATATGTTAGTACCATTTTGTAGGAGACACATACAAGCTCCCAATCACTTCCCAAGATGGATGATGAACATTGGTGGGGTATGGATCCATACGTGTCGTGAAAAGTCTGAGTTGTTCTATTATAACTTAGGTCAAACCCTAGGTTACCCATTGCATTTGTTTGCTAATAACTTGTTTGTTATTTTATGTGATAGGTTAGTCCCACAAATCTTTTGTGAGAATGACTTGAGGTTATATATATACTAACTCCTTTGCTTTGTTGTTTTACCTCTAATTTTCTTTCTGGTATATGCGTGGATGGTATGACGTTGCTGTTGAAAAAGATAGAGAAAATGGAGACTAATAATGAAGATGATGATATTAGGAACAATGCAGATGATGGATACTGTAACGACCTAATACATTTCTAGATATTATATATTTATTAGTGTTTATGTTTAAGGAGCGTATATTAGTAAAAGTTTTGAATACATGTACATTTTATAAGTTGTAACCTCATTCATTAAACATAACCTATCATTGTTACAAATATATCACTTTTTGTTAGACAAGTTATGAGATCCAAATAGTACCAACCACAGGCCCTAGTTAGCATACAAAAGATAAAGTTTATACACAACCATAATTTCTAACAAAATAGAGAAGTACTATGAACACCCTAATCATCCATTTCCTAGAGACGATCCTTATTTAGATTCCATGCACCAAGGTAACACTTGTTCAGAAATTTTCACCAGCACTCTCCTCAGCATCAGATTCATTATTTGGATTTACGCTACCTCCATGAGTTGGTACAAAATGAGGATACATGTTATGGTTGTTAGAAGATATGTTGATAGGTTCCATAAGTGGATTAGGGTAAACATGAGCAAACTAAAGAAATGGATTGTTAGGGTTAAACATATCACTCAGAACCGACACGGGAAAATGAGCTCCAAAATACACATAAACACATATAACAGGATGCATGGTGAAAATATAGCAATTCCTAGCTTCATCTCTGTCCCACCTCCAGTCCAATGCATCAAGAAAGATGATCACTGATGCCATCTATATATAAAAACAATTGAAACAAATCTGGTGAGAAATAAAATTTCTCACTAGGCAAAACTAAACCATCAAATAGGTTAGTACGTTAGTAACTCATCAATGAATTCCAATAAAATCAATATAAGTAACCATTCAAACAATATATGCATGAGAAAATTCCAGAGTACACATGGTCTCTACATATCGTACTGTATGTAGTATCACTGCGGTTGTCTTACGTAAACAATGCATGATCAATTCCATTGTGCACCTGGTCTCTACATCTCATATTGGATGTAGTATCAAAATCTATTTCGCAAATCTCGTACTGGACTCAGAAACATGAATCAATATATATCATCACATAAAATCCATCATTTTCCTTAGTAATACACTCCAAGAGCAAATTCATACAACCTCATGGAAAAGTTTCATCACAAACATCATAATATAGCAAATATATGGCTCGACCACCATACATTATTCAATCAAATTCTTGCCAACTTGTGTATGGAAAATAATGTCATCATGTTAAAGAACAAAACGTTAGTATTCTAGCTACTAAATCATAATATACCTTCCAAAATAATTTCTAATTCCTTGACACTTTCACAAAAAAAAAAAAATTAAAACATAGTCTAGACCTTATTCCATTTTCAACTTACCACGGTAATACTTAATCCTCAAAGTTGAACCACTTAAGTATTTAAACCTTTTATCCACATACCATTCAACCTCTACTCTTAAGATTGATTCATAACGGTCCCACAATATATATATATATATATATATATATATATATATATATATATATATATATATATA
>QARZ01041104.1:185768-206604 GCA_013407115.1 Glycine latifolia
AACAGTCCAAATGTCATCAAAATCAATTCCAAAGGTCATCAAAATCAAGTCCAAATATCACTAATATTCTAGCACTTTAATCATCCACATATCTTACTCTTAAATCCACATAAACAAATCATAAAATACCCTTTAAGGATTTGAAAATTCAGTCTAGTATGATCAACCATAAATATGCATCATTACACATAAAGGTTAGTTCAACTAAACACTTTAATCAAGATTAAAACCTAGCCTACCTTATGCAAACTTGTGTCCAAATCTTCCAAGTAGTGGTTGAAAACAGTATGAACAACACACAATAACCAAGAGGGGGGCGGTGAACTGGTTGATCTTGGACAATTAAAAAATTCTTTAAACAATCAGAGTAATCAAGATGGTATCACAAGCAGTCCAAAAAGTTTCCAACCAATCAAACACCTTTGTTCAAAGAATGCAATCAAGAAAAACTTTTACTGTTGAATCAGAAATATTGCACCAATGAATGACAGATTATGATAACAAGAAAAGATTATAAAGAAGTAGTCAACAAAAGGATTTATACTGGTTAGAGTTCCACTAATAACAAATTATTCTTACAACCTTTTTACACAATCACTCTTAATCACACCTAGATTAAGAACGAGACTTCTAACACACTTAGAATCTCTATGATCAAGACATAGAGATCACTTACCTTTACTCTTATCCTTAGGAACACCTATCCTAGAAAAAGCCTTAAGAATCCTATTGTTATTAATACACAAAAGAAAATCAAAAGAATTCACAACAAAGTGTAAAGAAAGAAACCACCTGATGATCCAGTAAATGATGTATGCAAATGATTTACCAGACTTGAATTAAAAGGTGGAAGAAGCTACTTCAGAACTTTCTTTTCAACACTTCTTTTGAAAGCTTGCCTAAGAAGAAACCCTCTTTTGAAATCTTTGAATCTTGAGGATTTGTGGGACTTAACAGAGTTTATTAACACTTGAAATATTTTCTTACTTTAGAAAGCTAATGAATATACTTTGTAATTTCATTGTTGTTTTTCAGAACACCTAACAACTATTTATAGAAATCAATTTGTAACTGTCAGTAATCGATTAAAATGCTAATGTAATTGATTAAATTTACTTGTGTAATTGATTGTTAACACATTTAGTCGATTAAAGTGTTCTTGAACTTTTTGAAAAAAATTTATGATCAAAGTAATCGATTATTTCACAATCGATGGAGGATCAATGCAAGCTAAAGAGCTAGGACTCAAACACTTCAAGATCATATCCAATCTAACTTGTATCTCTTGGAAAAGCAAGAAGAAGCCCACAAAAGTAGTGGAAACGCAAAAGGAGTGTTGTCTGTTTTAATAGATTAAAAGCATCTTGTAACAGATTAAAAGCATCTTTTGATACCTGTAATCGATTAAATCAGCCTAAAAAATGTAAATAGCTCTGTTTTAATCGATTACATGTCGAATTAATCGATTATTTTGTTCATATATCAGTTTCCAGGAAGGATAATAGCAAAATAATTGATTACCAAACTAAGTAATCGATTATTTAGGTTAAATAATCGATTACATGGACGAAATAATCGATTGAAACTCAGTAAACTCTGCAGAAGCGCGAAACTTAGAAGCCAAGGGTCATTTTAAAGAAAGCTTGCACTTCAAGCTTCATTTAGGCTTCATTTCACTTGTATTTTCATTACATTTTAGTTGCATTTAGGTTGTAATTCGTGGCCTATATAAGGTTCCAAAAACTGAATGTAACTAACTTTGGTTCATTAATACAATTTCTGAAAATTTTTGTGAGAGTTTCTCTCTTGTTCTTGTTCAAGAACTTCTTGAGTCTTATCAATGGCTTCCCAATGCTATTGTGGTGATTCTTCCTAGACTTATTGGAGAGCTTCTCCATGGTGTCTTCATTTCCATCCCTAAACTTTCTTCCATCTTCCATTTTCTGCAATTAAAACTTCTAAAACAACCCCAATTCAAGGAGTCTTGGAAGCTTATGTGTTCTTGAGGTTTGCTTGAAGCTTGAGTTCTATTGCAAGGTAGATTTGGGAAAACAAAACAGCTATGGGTTCAGCTGTTTTACATCAACAATGTAATCAATTATCACAACCAATATTAGTTTCAAATATGCACCAAGTAATCAATTACCATAATATTGTAATTGATTATCACATGAATACTTTTTTGTGACTTTGTGAAGTGTAATCGATTACCATACTCTTGTAATCAATTAAAGTGTTCTTGAAAGCTTAAGTAATAGATTACCATTAGCTGGTAATCGATTAAAGCAGAGAAAACTTGTTTTTTCCAAAAACTTAACCATTGAACACTTTGGCTATTTATGCAATCATGAAAACTCTTTGTTTCAGAAAAGTTTTCACAAAACTTATGCTTTTATGAAATCATGAATGCAAAATCATGTATGAGCTTTATGCAATGGATCATAGGAAGTTTCATCTCATACACAAATTACAACTACCAATCAAATTGATTTGGCATGTAAAAAAGCCTAAATATTTTGTAGCCGTTGAGACTCAGCTTCTAGATCCTCTTGAGCTCCCCCTGACTCTAACAATCTCCCTCTTTTTGGCTTTGATCATGCCAAACTTCAATTGTGTTAGAATCAAAGAAGCTGAAGCAAAGGATTCAAAGATGATTGAAGTAAATGAGTTTTGATATTTTACATGCCCAATCAATTTGATGGCATATGTAATTGTGTTTAAGCTTGGTTCATTAGATAAAGCTTTATAATCCTTATTAGCTATTGATAATTCATGCATTCATACATTCATTTGATAGGAATTAATCATGTGGTAATAAGCAAACTTATAGAATTTCATAAAGGCAATTAGGAATTGTATAAAACATTTTTTCACTGCTTTAATCGATTACTTAGGTGAAATAATTGATTACAGGCATGTGAATGTTTTCGGGAAAATGTCTTATGAACATTTTAATCGATTATCACTGGCTCCTAATCGATTAAATTAGCTTTACAAAAATTAGGAACTTCCTGTGATAATCGATTATCTTGGGAAATAATCGATTACATAAGCTTTTGCATAATTTTACACAACATGTTCATCTGGTTTAATCGATTACCACATATTAGTAATCGATTAAATATGCATTGTTAAGTTTTAGGCATGGTCTGTGTTAATCGATTAAATGGGTACTTAATCGGTTACATGTGTGCATTGTAAAACTTAGTTTGTCTGGCTTAATCGATTACAATATGATTTAATCGATTATTCTGTTCGTAATTGATTTCCAGATTTCTGATGAACAATTTAATCGATTATATGGTTAAAATAATCGATTACATTGACGAATTAATCGATTACGGTTAATTAAAATAGTTTTTTTTATAAATAGAAAAGTTGAGTCTGAGTGAGACTAAGTAAGAAAGAGAGAGATACTCGTGAATATTTTTGTGATATACATTCTCTAAAGCTCTTAAGTGTACCCAAGGCTGAAATTAGTGAAAAACTCATATGTGTTGAGAGTCATTGAGATTTACAAGAGATATGAGTCTTGATACTCATTGTTTGAAGAGATATTCAAGCTAGTGCATAAAGAAGCAATTAAGAAAGTGTGGTAGTCATCTTTTGCATATAATCTCAGGTTGATTGAATCATTCATATCATTCTAATAGCTGAGGATTATGAGGTGATATCTTTCTTGTACCTAAAGCTTGAGTTTAGTTGATATTTGTTGTATAATTGTGTTGTATTTCCATATAGCATTTGGATTCTTTAAAGCTTTTTCTAGAAAGGGTTTCTAGAGGCAAGAACAGAGAGGGGATATCTGGTTCTTGATCTTTTGAAAAGTCTATAGGGAGTAGATTTTGAATTTTACCTAGGGAGGGTAAAAGAGATCATTTTGTAAGCTTGTAAAGAACAAATATTTGTTATAGTGAAACTCTTACCAAGATTTGGTTGGAAGAAAACTGGATGTAGCCTCCGGGGATGAGAGGTGAACCAGTATAAATCTTGTGTGCATTATATTTCAGTATATATTTCATTAAATTCTTGAAGTATAGAATTTGTTCATCATATAAACTTGGTTACAGCACAAGAGTAATTTGATTGATGAAGTAAATTGATTTCTAATTGGTTTTAAATTGATACGATCCTTTTGAAGTCTTCCGCTGTTATAAATTTTGAAAGGAAATTTTAAAACTTTGAGGTAAAACCAATTCACCCCCCTCTTGGTTTATTTGCATAAGTGTTCATTGTATTTTCAAATTGAACATGTTGAACCTTAGTGTTCTTCTTAGGAAAGAGTTTCTAGGAGCTTTTACTTAAAACTTGAAAAATAATAAGCCTCTAGCCAAGACCAAGTGTTAAGCATTGTTTGCATAAACTCAAAACATCATAAGCATATGTATTGTTCTCCCTTTCTTATGTAATTTCATATCAAGTTAGATTAAGAGCAATGGTTATGTTCATTTAAAACAGAGCAAACATTTATCATTTAAATCAGAGTTTATCATTCTATCATTTAGTTTATCACTCTTTTCCCCTTATATTCTTTTATTCACCCAGCACTCTTCATATGTTCATTTTATATGTTCATTTTTCTCCCCCTTTTGGCTTATTAAAGACAAAATGTTCCATTTATAATGAAATAAGCAAAGGAAGATGTAAACAACATAAAGCAAAATTTTATTCATTAATTGAAGGTGCAAAACATGAAAGTAAACATCAAAGATAAGTGCTGAACATGAGAGAATAAAAACAACACAACCAGAAGCAAGACAATAGATTCACTAATCTAGAGATTATCAAAGTCTTTAAGAGCCATTCTAGTTTCTATATTCTCTAATCTAGTAGTGATTTCATCCAAAAAGGAATGAACATCAACTGAATGTCTATGATGCAGAGCTTTCATTGCATCCATCTTTTGAATCATTAGAGATTCAAAAGGACTCCACTGCTGCTCAGCAGGGCCAACTTCAACATCTTCTTCCTCAACTTCTTGTTCCTCATCAGCACCACCTTGAGGAGCTTGAGCTCCAGCCATTATCCACCCATTTGGGGTTTGGATCAATCCCAGCTTGTTGAGATGTTTGATAGTGATGAGGTTGGTGGTGTTGTCAATTATCTCATTTTACACATAAATCCCAAAGCAGTCAAAAAACCTTGAGACTAAGACAACATAGGAGAATTGATAGCTGAACAACCTTTTAGACTTCATCATTGTCTCCTCAATGACTAGAACCCAATTAATCTGAGTTCCAGTCTTCATCCCTACACCAGTTGTAGATCATCATCTATGATCTGTGCATGATTGGTAGACCTAGGTGTAAGGATATAGGTAATGATGTAGCGAAGAAGTATGTCTTCACCAATTATGTTACCAACCCCCAACCTGTTCCTTATTTGAGCCTGTGGATCCAACAACATACCCCTGTATGTATCCATCTTTGAATAACCTCTTATTTATTCTTCAAACTTTCTAACACCTACACAAGAGATGCCAGACACTACATTCCACACAGTGTCATCAATATCCATGGCAACTCCATTCACTTGGGAGCGAAGAACACCATCCATGCTTGCCTTGGCACAAGTATAAAATACTTTTACCAATTCAGTGTAAAAGGTACCCTTCATCTCCAACAACTTTGTTAGCCTTTTTTCTTGCAGCATTTCAGGGAATGTGAATCCCTCAGCTACAAACAAATCAAGCTCTATATATTTTGGAGGCACTACAAGCTTAGTTGCATTGAACTGCATATAGTTGTTCCTCTCAACTTCAGTACAGAACCAGGTATTTAGCTTGTTCTTAGCAACTCTAGAGGTTTGGCCAGCTTTCCTTTTGCCAGTCTTGATTTTCTTAGAGGCAGATGGGTTAGACATGGTGATTTTTTAGAAGAAAGGAATGGGCAGAGGTTTGGTTGAAAGAGAAAGACGCAAAGCAGAAGGATTAGCTTAGTTTTGCTTAAGGGAGAGAGTGATTTTTAGGTATGAGGCTTTTAGCTTTAGAAAATTTGAATTTATAAAGATTTTTCAAGTTTAAAATTTGAATTTTGAAAACTTGGTAAAAACTATCTCGAATTCCAAGAGTGTCTGGATTCACTGAACCAGAATTTGGATTTGAATTGGAGATAAGATGTCAGTTACATTTCATTGAAAATTGTGTATATTTGCATAAACGCCATAACTAATCGATTACATAACCCTTCAGGGCAAAATATGACTTTGAACATGGTGCAATTGATTAATACGAAGGGGTAATCAATTAATCCAGAGAGTTTTGAATTTTGAAATAGCTCTCAAGCATTAATTAATCGATTAAAACCCAAGGCAATCGATTACTCTAGAGAGTTTTCAACTCTAAATTGCTTTTGAATACCAAATAATTGATTAATATGAAAGGTAATCAATTACTCTAGAGAGTTTTGAATTTTGAAATAGACTTTAAGTACCAAGTAATCGATTAATCTGTATAGTAATTGATTAAAACAGACAATTATGCAGCATGAATAGTGCCATTGATCAGAATTTGTATTTTAGCCAAATGTGATGCATAATCAATTTGTGAGTGGTATTTCATGTAGTCAGACACATCATAAGCATGTTATCAGATATTAAATTCATTAAGAATACCTAGCATGTTCCTAAGAGCATAGAATCTATCTTTGGAAAGGGGATTAGTAAAAATATCAGCCAATTAATTATTTGTGTCAACAAACTCAATTGAGCAATTACCCTTTTGAATATGATATCTGAGAAAGTGATGTCTGATCTCTATATGCTTTGTCCTTGAGTGCATTATTGGATTCTTTGATAAGTTTATAGCACTTGTGTTGTCACATAGCAAAGGAATTTCTTTCAATTCAACACCAAATTCTTGTAATTGTTGCTCCAGCAGCAATGTACTCAGCCTCAGCTGTTAATAGAGTAACACAAGATTGTTTCTTGTAATGCCATGAGATAAGTGAACTTCCCAATAAATGGCATGTTCTAAAAACAATATGAACACACACAATTAACCAAGAGAGGGGTGAATTGGTTAAAACAGGGGACTTTAAAAATTCTTTGAAAACTTGCAGCGAAATTAAGATCGTATCACAAGTTTAACCTTGTTAAAACTGAAATTTTGAAACAATCAAGATTCACCCTTTACTTCAAACAATTGCAGAAAATGTATTAGTTGATCTTGAAAGAAATTAACCTCAAGATAAGCAAGATTAAGAAAACAAGATGAGAATCAAGAGAACACAAAATCTATACTGGTTCACTCCTTAAAAGAGAAGCTATATTCAGATTCTTCTAACCAAACCTTGGCTAGAGTTCCACTAAATCAAAATATGTTCTTTACAAGCTTACAAGTGATCATCCTTATCAACCATAAATAAAGAAATGAAATCTAAACCCCCTTCAGACTTCTAATGACCAAGAATTAGAGAATCTTTCTCTATTCTTCCCTCTTGAGAATGTAACACCCTTCTAATTACTATATTATGCCTAGGTCATAATACGTAATTAGAAGATGTTAACTTTTCTAACGTAAATTTTTTAACCAAATCCGATTAAGAAAAACTTGTCTCAATATTTGAAATTTAACTATGTTATGAAAATTACGCTTATATAGAGCCTGTAGAGACTCTTTGCTCTCTTTAATAAATTACAAACTTAGTAATAACTTGTAATTAATATTTCATACAATAATATTAATGTCCGTATACTACAAAGCATATAGGAAAATACTACAAATTTGCAACATTAAAAGAAATATTCTAGTTTGTCCCTAATTTGTAGCTGCTCCTCCCGATTTATCTGTCTGGAATGACACGGGAACACACTAAAATAGTGAGAATTCCCAGTAGGTAAAAAAAATGACTCATCAAATAGTGTCATCGTCATTATTCCAGATACTTCGGTTTATTAAGAAAACATGTGAACAATCATAGTTAATTTTTTAATTTCATAAACATATAACCCAAAGTAGTTTAATTTTATTCACAAACACTTAAAATAATCTCATACATCATCATTAGTGCAAGCAAAATTTTCAAAACTCCATGCATAGCTTTTCTTTAATAATCTCTTCTTTAATACCATAAACTAGACAATGAGCTCATTACTAGACTTAGGTTGCTCCCACAAGGTCATGCTCAGCTCAACTGTATCACCCTTTGGGGTCCCATAGGGTCGTGCTCATCTTAACTGTATCACCCTTGGGTCAATATGTCTTTCCCGTAGGGTCGTGCTCGACTTAACCGTATCACCCTTTGGGCACCATTAGGGTCGTGCTCAGTTTAACTGTATCACTCTTCAGGTCTTATCTTTTTATCTTTCTTGATGCACATGACATGCACAATGACATACAAAGCTACTTAACTCATGTCATGCAATTATACCACAAAACATCAAGATTTCATCATCATACAAAACACTTTTCAAGAACATCATAACAACAAGAAAGTCGGGATTGTTGTAGCCAGGATGGTTGTAGCCGGGGTGTATCCGGGATGCCCGGGATGAGTTTAACTTGGATGAATATAACATGGATAGGGGTATTCAGGATGGTCGGGATGAGTTTAACTTGGATGGCATAGATAGGGATATCCGGGATGGCCGGGATGAGTTTAACCTGGATAGGTAATAACATAAGTAGTTGTATCCGGGATGGGCGGGGTGAGTTTAACCTGGATGGTTACAACATGCATAGTGTATCCGGGATGGCAGGGATTAGTTTAACTTAAATGATTATAACATGGATAGGGGTATCTGGGATGGTCGGGATGAGTTTAACTTGGATGAATATAACATGAATAGGGGTATCCGGGATGGTTGGGATGAGTTTAACTTGGATGGTTATAACATAGATAGGGATATCCGGGATGGCCAGGATGAGTTTAACTTAGATGAATATAACATGGATAGGGGTATCCGGGATGGCCCGGATGAGTTTAACTTGGATGAATATAACATGGATAGGGGTATCCAGGATGGCCGGGATAAGTTATCCTAGAGGGGTGTATCATAAGTAGTTATGTCCAGGTTGGTCGGGGTGAGTTTATCCTAGAAGGGTGTATCATAAGTAGTTATGTTTGGGTTGGCCGGGGTGAGTTTATCCTGGAGGGGTGTATCATAAGTAGTTATGTCTGGGTTGGTCGGGGTGAGTTTATCCTAGATGGTGTATCATAAGTAGCTATGTCCGGGTTGGCCAGGGTGAGTTTATCTTGGAGGGGTGTATCATTAGTTATGTTCGGGTTGGCCGGGGTGAGTTTATCCTAGATAGGTGTATCATAAGTAGTTATGTCCGGGTTGGCCGGGGTGTAAAAGGTAATCTGGAATGGTATAACCTGGATAGTTGTGACTGGGTTGTCCGGGCTTCGATATTTTTGTAAATATGGAAATCATCACTTACCACCTTACTATTTCATCCTCAAATTTAATATTCAAGCATTTGAACCATTTGTCTCCATACCATTCAACCTCTATTTCAAAAAAATTAATATTAACCATCCCTATAGATCATCAAATCATTTCTAAAAATCATCAAGTGTAACTTCCAATATGGTTAATATTTCGACTTATAAATCATCACCTATCCTATGGTTAAAATAAACATTTTCACATGATAAAATATCATTCAAATAACATAAATTTCTAGCCTAGATAGTCTGCCTGATTAAGCATATAAATTAATCTAAACAAATGCTTAACTAGAGATTGAAGCTTAGCCTACCTCAAGTGAGTTTGATTCTTGAAAAGGAATGAAATAATGGTTGTCTTCCTTGGAAAATCCTCTAGGAAATGAAGCCTTGAAGAAGAAAATGGCTGATAGGTGAGGTAGTAGAAGATGTCACGGTTAGGAGCAACAAAGAAGGTAGGAAGTGAGAAAGTGAACAAAATAAAATGCAAAGGAAAGAAATTTAGCTGAGTCTTGGGTGCTGGTCTTACGTGCAGAATTTTGGGGTGTTATAATCTATTTATACTAATTGATTTAGTTAGGATGGAAAGGAATTGGTTAGAAAGAAACTTACTTAGTAGTTAATTAAGTTCTAGGTTGACTAAGTCATTATAGATTACGAAATTATCTAGATTTTCCTTATCTAATCATCATTACCACTATTCCCTTCATTAATAGCATATGTGCACGTGGACAGGCTTCCTAAAGCTTGATTCTTATTTATTGATTCACCTAAGGCATACAAACCCACAGTTGTACATATATACTAACAGTTGCACCTTCAATTTGGTGTGTATTTTCTAAAAGCAATGATTCCCTAAGCTAGATTTTATGCCATGTGGAAAGGCTTGGACATGAAACACAATCTGATTGGTGCTTATGTCTTGGCTGAAACTAGATTTTTATTTGCAAGATTCCCTCATTCAATGCTTGTTTTCCACCTTGAAGGCCACCTAGAAAGGTTGGTTCAAAAAACTTATATCCATTGACTTACCATTGACTTTGGTTTACCAAAATTTTCTTTCTATTATTTCACTTAGCTATGCCTATTCTATGACTGTTGCACGTAAATCCACTTCAAAATATCTAAAAAATATCTAAGGGTATTTTGGTAATTTCCTTTTCAAGGAAAGGGTAATATGGTCAATCTTTTTCAAACATTTTTGTAATTTCCCTTTTTTATCTCTAATTGACGTATTTAAATTTTTGGGGATGTTACAGAGAACACTACTATAGAAAAGCTTTAAAGAACTTATTGAAATAGGAACTTACAAGAAACAAAGGTAAACAATTAAATCACAGCAAGAGTTTAAGAGAGATACAACCTCATGATCCTCTGAATATGAATGAATGAATTTTTACCAAACAAACTCAGGTTGAATATATGCAATTCTTGGAATCAGCTCTATTTAAAACTCTTGTCAAATCTTGTTCAAACTAACATGATCAATGATGCATGAGTTCTGGGTTTTTAAAACAAGATCAGTGTAACTCGGAATATTTTTTCTTAGATTGTGAGGGCTACTGAAAGTAATTGATAATTCACAAAATCAAGTTCTATCAAAAACAAAGACCCAACAACTTTTTATAGAAAATAGATTTAACTACATGTAATCGATTAAAACGTCCATGTAATCGATTATTTTAACTAATGTAATCGATTAATATCCAAAATAATCGATTAAAGTGTTCTTAGCTTATTCTGAAAAATATATATGAACAATGTAATCGATTAAACCGTTGAGTAATCGATTAAAATAGTCAGACTAGTTTCAAACATATGCTTATGTAATCAATTACGATTGGATGGTAATCGATTAAAGCAGTCAGACGTGTTTTGTGTTTTTTTACTATGTAATTGATTACCATTTGCCTGTAATTGATTAATGTGTTCTTCATGGCTTAAGCAATAGATTATCAATTCTGGTAATCGATTAAATTAGTGCATGATGAGATTTTCCAAAACTTAACCATAAGAAATTTGTTTCTTTAAGCAAACATGAAAACCTTTATGCTTTTATCAAATCATGTATGCATGTTAATGATTATGTTTATGCAACACAAGGATCATAAGATAAGCCTCTTAAACAACTTAACAAATTACAAATGCTTTCAATTGAATGGCATGTAAAAAACTAAAATCTATTTAAGGCACATGGCTTCATCCTTGTCTTGATCCTCTTCCAGCTCCCCCTATATCCAACATGTTCCACTTGTGCTTTTCCTGTCTAATTTGCATCCTAGAAAATCAGAATCTGAGTATCAAATCAAATTAAGTAATGCACCTTTGGGATACTAAAGACCAACTCTTGGAGTTGATTTAAGATATTTGATGATTCTCTAGACTGCTATGAGGTGTGATTCTTTAGGATTAGCTTGATATCTTACACATAAGCACACACTCAACATTATATTTGGATGGCTTGTAGTCAAGTACAATAGTGATCCAATCATCCCTCTATGGCGTTTCTCCAAAAATCGCACAATTTTCAAAAATCCTAACTGACATATCTTATCTTAAATTCAAATTTGAATTTGTGTTAGTATCATTTAAACCCCTTGAAAAATGAAATAAGTTGTTACAAGATATTTGAAATTCAAAATTAACCTACAACACTCTATAAATACAACCTTCAAAGTTGAATCAGCTCAATCCTGATTTCTTTCTCTCTCAAGCAACACAAAATCATCCTTATGTTGTGTTGTCTCCTCTTTATCGCTGACCTACCCTCTATCATTCTTTTCTTCAACCCAAGCACAATGTCCAATCCATCTACACAAAAAAGAACCAAAACCAGCAAGAGGAAGGTTGGAGAATCCTCAAATGTTTCTCTGAACAGACTCTCTACCTAATTCACTAATGAAACTGAGAGAATGAACTATATGTAGTTAAATGCTACTAAGCTAGTCATGCCACCAAAATACTTAGAGCTTGATTGGTTTATCAATGAGGGATTCCAATTCCCTGCTATGCTAGAGGCTCAAGGATTGAAGAAATTCCTTGAATTGAAAGGTACATTCTACCTTGAGTTGGTCAAAGTGTTCTACACTTGTGCCAAAGTCAGCATGGATGGCATTCTTCATTCCCAAGTGAATGGAGTTCCTATGGTAATTTATAAAGAAGTTTGATATGCTGTGGTTGGGATCTCCTCTGAAGGAGTGAGGAGGTTTGATGAAGAGATTGAAGGATACAACAAATTGACACATACAAATGTATGTTATTGAATCCCCAAGCAAGATTGAAGATAAGATTAGGTGTTGGAAATATGACTAAGGAAGATAGGTTGCTACATTACATTATCACCAATGTTCTCACCCCTAGGTCCACCAATCATGCACAAATTACAGATGATGATTTCAACTATTACATGGTATGAAGACTTCAACTCAGATTAATTGGGTTCTTGTTTTTGTGGAGACGATGCTGAAATCTGCTAGGTCATTCAGCTATCAATTTCCATATGTTGTGTTAATCTCAAGGTTTATAGACTATTTTAAGATTGATGTCTCTAATGAGATCATAGACAACACCACAAACATCACCAACCTCATCACTGGAAAGCACCTCAATAAGCTGGGCTTGATAAAGACACCCAATGGGTGGCTAATGGCTGGAGAACAAGCTTTACAAGAGGGAGCTAATGAAGGTGAAGAAGCTGAAGAGGAAGAGGATGTTGGAGCTGGTCCTGCACAACAGCTATGGACACCTTTTGAATCCTTAATGATTCAAAAGTTGGATGTTTTGCTGGCTCTGCATCATGAGCATAGAGCTGAAACAAATTCCTCCTTGGAAGAAATTACCTCTAGGCTAGAAACATAGAGACTAGGATGGCTCTCAAAGATTCTAACATTCTCTAGCCTAGTTTGTTGTAATTGTCTGCTTATGGTGTTTCTACTTTCTTATTTTCAGTTGGTATGTTTTTTTTCTTGTACTGCACTTAATGATTAATGAATAAAATTCCCTTTTATGGTTATTGTATCTTCCTTACGTATCTCATGTATGAACAATATTTTTTTTTGTCTTTTTAAAGGGGGAGAGAAAGGAGAAACATAAGGAACATATTGAAGGGATATGTTGTAATTAAAAAACCAATAAAGGGATAAAAATTTTGCTCATTATCTTAACCAATGTAAAATTACATAAGATAGGGGAGCATATACATACCTATGAATGTAAATTGTTTATGCAAAGTATACTTCACATTTGTTCTTGGCAAAAAGCTAATTTCATTTTCTGATATCAAGTATAAGCTCCTGAAAATCAACTCCTTTTAAAGAACATCAAGGTTCAACATGTTCAATTGAAGTTTGGCATGATCAAAGACAAAAAAAGGGAGATTATTAGATACAGGGGTAGCTTGAAGAGGATCAAGATGTATGTTGAAGCTCTTTGCCTGGATGAGTTTTAACTTTTACATGTCATTCAATTGAAGGAATTTGTAATCCTTGGATGTATGTGAGTATTCATCCTATGATCCGTTGCATTGCATAATCACCATTCATTGGCTTGCATTCATGGTTTTATAAAAAGCACATGTCTTGTGAAAAAGCTTAAAACATTCATGATTTCATAAAAGCCAAAGTGCTCATGGTTTAAGTTTTTGGAAAAACCAATTTTACACTTCTTTAATCGATTACCACAATTTGGTTATCTGTTACTTGAGCCATGAAGAACAAAACAATCAATTATAGGCATTAAGTAATCAATTACATTGTGTAAACACAGAACAAGACATGACTGTGTTAATCGATTACCATTTATCCATAATCGATTACTAAGCACATTTATGAAAAAGAGAATCTCTGTAGTAATCAATTACAGGATGAATTAATCAATTACTTTGCTCATATATCTTTTACAGAAAGCTGAAGAACATTTTAATCGATTGAATTTGTTTTGAATTGATTACATTGGTGATTTAATTGATTATATTCAGTTGCAACAGTTTGTTATAAATAGTTGTTGGGTCTTTTGAAAATTACAACACACTACTCTATGAAATTTTCATTGTTTTCAAAAGCCTTCTAAAAGTGAGAAAGGATATTTTGAGTTCTTAAACTCTTGTCCCACAAATTCCAAATCTTCATGTTGCATTGAAAGAATTTTTCTTGGGCAAGATATCAAAGAAGTGTTTGGAGAAGAAGTTCTGAAACTTGTTTTCAAACCTGATTGATAAATCATATTCATTGGATCATCAGGTTATCTCTCTATTAACTTTGCTTGTAAATTCATTTTAGAATTTCTGGTTGTTTGTAACTATTACAAAAGTTTAAAGCTTTTCTCAAGTAGGGTTCTCTAGAGGGAAGAGAAGAGAAGGGTTTCTCTTTGTCTTAGTCACTAGGATTCCAAAATGGTTTTAGATTTCTATTCTTAATCTAGGGTTGATTATGGGTGGTTGTTGTAAGATTGTAAAAACTGAATTTTGTGAATAATGGAACTCTAATCAAGTTTTAATTAGAAGAAACTAGATGTAGCTTCTCTTGTTGAGAGGTGAACCAGTATAAGTTTTTGTGTTGATTACTTTCTTTAATCTCTTCTTGCTATCTTAATTTGTGATTCTTTGGTGAAATCTTTATTACTTAACAAGTGAAAGTTTTTGTAATTGTTTTCTTGAGCTGAGTAATTTTCATTGATTGAAGCTTTCTTGGTTTAATTGTGATAAAGATCCTATTACTCTGATTCTTTAAAGTTTTTAAAAGGCCAAGTTTAAACCAATTCACCCCCCCTCTTGGTTATTGTGTGTGTTCATATTGTTTTTCATCATCAACCTTCTTGCTTTTTTCATCTGAATCAAGGTAAGTTGAGGTTGTCATAGGAGTTGCAACATCTTTGCTTTTCTCCATGTCAAATTTCTTGTTCAATTCATTACAATACTTTGTTTGGCTGAGAAATGTCTCATTCTTCATTTGCTTTACTTGAAGTCCAAGAAAGAATATTAATTCTCCCATCATAGACATTTCAAATTCATTCTGTATAGAGATTGAGAATTCTTTGCACAAGGAATGATTAGTTGAACAAAAAACAATATCATCAACATATATTTGAACTAATAAGATGTCATTGACAGATTTCTTGATGAACAATGTTTTATCCACTTGTCCTCTTATGAAGGATTGGCTTAGTAAGAAGTTGCTCAATCTTTCATACCAGGACCTAGGAGCTTGCTTTAATCCATAGAGAACTTTCTTTAATTTGAAAACATGATTTGGATGTTTAAAACTAGGACCTAGGTTGATCAACATAGATTTCCTCCTCTATATATCCATTAAGAAAAACACTTTTTACATCCATTTGGAATAGTTTGAAATCCATTAAACATGCAAATGCAAGTAGTAATCTAATGCCTTCCAACCTTGCTACTGGAGCATAAGTTTTTTCATAGTCAATGCCTTCCTCTTGATTGTAACCTTTTGCAACCAATCTAGCTTTGTTTCTGACTATGATGCCACTTTCATCAAGTTTGTTCCTAAAAACCCACTTGGTGCCAATTGGCTTGTGAGAAGAAGGTCTAGGAACAAGTTCCCAAACTTCATTTCTCTTGAACTGATTAAGTTCATTATGCATGGCAAGCATCCAATGTTCATCAAGTAAAGCTTGATCAATGTTCTTAGGTTCAATTTGAGAAACAAAAGCCATAACACAACAAAGATTGCTTAGAGAAGATATAGTAGATACTCCCTTAGTGACTTCACCAATTATGTTGTTAAGAGAGAGGTCTTTTGTAGTTCTCCAATCATTAGGCTTTTGGATAGGTGTTGATTGTTCCATTTCTGCATTTGGTTCTTCCTTATCTTCTTCTTTTGATCCATTGAAATGTATAAAATCCTCTATTGGACCTGCATCAATATCACACTTCTTTTCCTCTTTAGAGGAGTTAGATTCATCACAAATAACATGAACTAATTATTCTATGCATAAAGTTCTCTTATTAAAGACTCTATATTCTTTACTTTGTAATGAATAACCAAGAAATATTGCTTCATCAGCTTTAACATCAAATTTGCTAAGAGAATTATGATAACCCTAAGTCATGGCATGGTTGGTGCTATACCTCCCCGCGATCGCGCGGGGATTCGCATCAGAAAACCCTGTTAAGGGTGTGGCGCGGATGGCGCCAGTTCTGGCGCTGATGGCGCCAAAGTTTTCCAGCCCACGCGGATAGCGCCATGGGTGGCGCGGATAGCGCGGGAAGTAGCCTGGAAAACCATTCTTCACTGGAATTCCACACGGTCAGCGCCAGGTGTGGCGCGGATGGCGCCACTGGCCAAGGGGAGGCTGGCGCGGATGGCGCCAGTGTGGCGCGGGTGGCGCCAGAGGTTCTGGAAACTGACACTGATAGCGCGGGGATGGCGCTGACAGCGCCAAGTCCACCGACATTGTGGCGCGGATCGCGCGGGAGGTGGCGCGGATCGCGCGGGAGCTCGGGCAGGCAGAGTATTTAAGGGCAGTCGCGTTTTGGAGAAGAAAAAACTTCTTCTTCTTCCTTCCTTCAGCCCCAGCCTCCATTGTTGATGTTTCCAAGCTTCCTAGGACCTTGTTTATCAGCCTAAACACTTCCCTGTGACCTAGAAACTTGTTTTAATCGATTGAAAGCTAAAATCCTTCATCAATTCCTTAAATTTAAGCAAAATCCTATCCCTCAGAGAAACCTCAGAAACCTGAGTGTTGGCAAGAACCAGAGGCATATAGTGGACGACAGAGCTTAGGAAAGCTGTTCTCTAGCCTTTTGGGTCGCCACTGAGGTAAGAAACATGAGTTTCTTCGGTTGTTTTTGATATTGAGGAATCCTTGGATTTTGTGAATTATGTTGCTCTGGGGCTAAAATTAGCCCAGAGTTCTGTTGGGAAACTTGTTTAGAATTGCTTAATGATGAAGGAATAGCTTTTAGTTTTTGATTCTGATGACTTTGAATTTTGGCTCTGTGTTATCTGTGTGACCTGTGTAATGGTCACTTCTGATTATCTGTTGAGATACCAGAGCCTTAGTTATGCTTATGTTGAGCCTGAGAAAAAAGCCTTGTGTGGGCAGATATTGATTAAACCCTAGGATAAGGGATTTCTGATATGTTATGTATTGTGAATTGTATGCCTGAGGGCTTATTTTAATAGAAGGTTTACATGTGCCTTGATTAGGCTTTGATTCTGAGACTGTTGGTGGTAAGAGCCACAGACCTGGGAAGGAATTACTGACTGAGACCTTACCAGGTAAGTTCAGTGTTTCTTGGGGATGAATTCCCGCTTTGGTTGCACACCACACTCCTGGGGAGTGTTGGTCATGATTCATGATGCATGCATTGGCTATGGCATTACTTGTATTGAGATTGTATGCATTTGCATTTGATGTTTGTGCTGTGCTTGAGACATCTGTTGGCCAATAGAAGAATACCGACGTTGAGGAGCTCCGTCGGGTATTCTGGACGTTGAGGAGCTCCGTCCCTGGCATCGAGGAGCTCTGCCAGAACTGTTGGTCAACAGATACATACCGGCGTTGAGGAGCTCCGCCGGGTATTATTGGGCGTTGAGGAGCTCCGCCCGTGGCATTGAGGAGCTCTGCCACACTATGACAGGCACTGACGTTGAGGAGCTCCGTCAGTGGGCGTTGAGGAGCTCCGCCAGGCATCGAGGAGCTCTGCCTCCTGTCATAGATTTGTTTGTGATGATGTTTATGTTATGTTGAGGCCAGTGAGCCATATATGACCTATATACCTGTTTATGTGTGGTGAATCTGTGGGCCAGGGTGGGAATGATTTCCCGAGAACCCTGAGCTTACTGAGATATGTTATCTCACCCCGTGTGGGGCTTACATGATTTCAGGTGATAATTTTGGCAGAGAAGAGCAGTCTCAGGGCAGGAGGCCCAGTTGAGACTAGGCTAGAAGTTGGATGACTCTTTTGTTTTATTTTGATGATGAGTTCTGTACTCCCTCATGGAGGGCTGATATTCTTTTGTACCACCACGGTATGTGTGGTGTGGACTATGGACATTGATATGTACATGTACAGAACCCTGTTATATATGATGTGTGACTTTACCCTGAGTATATTTGTCTTATATCTGTTATCTGCCTGTATTATTAAGTTGTCTGGTTTTGATATGTGAATGGGGAAACTGGATCAGCATGGGATTGTATTGTGTTCTGTATTATTATGATTTCACAGTTTAATATTCCATACATAATGAATCAAGAAAAAAAAAACGATTCTGCACTTCCGCTGAATACTATTTTATGATAATTGCGCGCTAAACTGATATTATTAATGTTAACGCACCGGAGGCCTACGGGGTGTTACAAGAATCTTTACCATTGTTTAAAACAAAACACTTGCAGCCAAATGCTCTTAAGTGAGATATGTTTGGTTTTCTACCTTAGTATAGTTCATAAGGAGTTTTCTATAAAATAGGCCTATGAGTAATCTATTCAAAGTGTAGCAAATTGTACTCACTACATCAGCCCAAAATGTTTAGGCAAATTTGTCTCATTAAGAAAAGTTCTTGCTCCTTCTTCAAGGGATCTATTTTTTCTCTCCACAACACCATTTTGCTGGGGTGTTCTTGGAGCTGAAAAATTGTGGTTGATTCCATTTTCTTCACAGAACTTTTCAAAATGCTCATTTTGGAATTCACCACCATGATCACTTCTTATTGAGATAATTTTGCAGTCTTTTTCATTTTGAACAAGATTGGCTAATTTTATAAAAGCAATGAAAGCATCACTATTGAATTTTAAAAACAAAGTCCATTTGAATCTAGAATAGTCATCAACTATTACAAGCCCATAGTAATTGCCTCCTAAGCTCATAGTTCTTGATGGACCAAACAAATCCATGTGAAGCAATTCAAGAGGTCTTGAGGTGGAAACAAAGTTTTTATTTTGAAAATAGATCTTGGTTTGTTTCCCCTTTTGACAAGTGTAACGACCCGCCTCGTCGCTACTGTATCATACTCTTAATTGTGCTTTTAATGGTAATTTATATTTGAAAATTTCTTTACGTTTGTTTATAAAAATAGTAGTAAATTCTTCGTAAGTATAATCAATATCATAAATCAAAACTCAAAGGTGCAATACATCATAATACGTGTATATTAATAATCATAAGTTGGTAGTAATTATAAATAACCAAGTCGGAATTGTACAAAATTCTTAAAAGAAACAAGGATTTAAATGACGGGGTGTAACTAGCAAAACGTCGGGGTGTAGTCATTAGAACAAGGGGTGTGACTAGCAAAAATACAACCGACTACTTGGCGGCTCCAACCAACATAGGTCATCTTCTCGGTCTCCTACTGCTATCCATCTGCTCACACGAACACGGTTCGCGATCATCACAAGTACCAATCCACAAGGTACAACAAAGCAAATGTGAGTCCATCATGTAAAATAATAATTAAATAAATATCATCAGTTATAAAAAGACAACTCGAACATTGTAAAATCACAACAATATTCAAATATTTTATCAACCCGTCCAAACACATTTCACAATTCATCTTAAAATGAGTAGTGATGATGCATGTTCCAGACTTATCTCTTAGTCAATGCAATGTGGTACCATCCTCATGGAAATAGTCTCTCTCAGGAAAATGATGTAGAAGCTCGTCAGGGTCACTCTGTCGTGCACAGGTCGCTCCCCCCTCATGGTGATCAGCCCTGAGTCACAAGGGAGTTCCAAATAGAGATGCCCCTCTAGTACCTCTGTACCCTACTGCCACCATCCTATTTCCATTATGCATGAAGTATGTACATGGGCTCTATCAACGTATGACCCAGGCCTGTGCTGAACTCGACCCGGTAGGATAACATCATACGCCCCCCATATACATATATATTGACCCATTCTTAGGTACACTGATGCACTGACCGTGGTCCTTGCAAGGTTAACCACCCGATCCCAACATCTCACGTCAATACATAAAATATCACCACGGCTCCATCAATGTATGACCCAGCCCCAGGATCAACTCGTCCTGGCTAGGATAATTTCATACACCTCGGTGGGTATTTATGTATATCCAAACTCATTTAGATTACCATGAGCACTATCAATGTATGGCCCTGTCCGGGATTAACTCATCCCGGTTAGGATAATGCCATACACCCCCCATGATATTAATGCATTTAATGACTCAAGCCAATACAATGGCCAATCTCAATGTCATTCACAAACACTTCAAACAAGTGAATAGGTGTGCAATATTAGGTGTCCGGATTGGCACTTAACCATAACAACTGATGTAATAATCCTGAACATGGTCGGACAAGGGCACAAGGTTGTCCTGATAGCCGACATCACAATACAAGGGATATATAACTCGGCTTACCCATCTCGGTAGCCGGCATCACAACACAATAGTGTTTTAATATATATATATATATATATATATATATATATATATATATATATATATATA
>QARZ01041104.1:206614-301837 GCA_013407115.1 Glycine latifolia
TGCATACACACACACACACACACATATAACATACTCCACCCGACTTACCCAACCCGGTAGTCATCTTCCTCACACCATTTACAAACACCATCAATATATCTTACACAGCATATTAAACAATAGATACACATTTTAACCCAACCATGAATCAAAAATCATTATTAACACACTAGACTCCCCTTACCTGGTCAAGAATCTTTTTCTTTTTAAACTAATGTAAGTTCGTACAGCAACCAGGAAGGAAAAGTAAAGCTCCGTTCACAAGTTCCTCTTAACGTAGAGGTTCTTCCTCCGCAGTTATGGTGATTCTCGAGAGTTAAAGTGGTACATATAATGACCCTGTGATAATCCAGGTTGTCAAATAAGGGAATGTATGTTGGAACTCGGATAAGAAGGGGGTGTAGATAGCATCTGATCAAAACCAAGTTCATGTGACCGGGTTGTCACCTAAAGGGGGTGTATTTTGGAACCCAGACATGAAGAGGGTATAGATAGCACTTTTTCAAATCCGGGATTATGATGTATGTAGTACTGATAGGAAGACTGGGTTAGTGCATGACCGGTTATCTCCACGAAAGTGGTGCATATACATAGCACTTTATGGAAAAGCGCTTATGTATGGAAAGGAACTCGGACAAAGAAGGAAAGAACGACCGGGTAGTGATCTCGGCTGAGCTCATATATTCCTTTTCCTTGAGAGATCAAGTTATGATCTCGAGAGAGCTCGGTAGAGCTTGTGTTTTTCCTTTTCTTTGAGGTCCGAGTAAGTGATCTTGGATGTGTTCCGAGTAGTGATCTCAGATGTATTCCAAGTAGTGATCTCGGATGTGTTCCGAGTAGTGATCTCATATGTGTTCTGAGTAGTGATCTCAGATATGTTTCCAAGTGATGATCTTGTACGTGTTATCGAGTTGTGATCTCGAATGAGCAACCAGATAGTGGTCTCGGTTGAGCTCAGAGGAGCTCGTTTTTAGTTGACTTGTAAGAGCCACCGGGTAGAGAGACCGGAAGAGCTTGCAACCCCTTTTGATAGATTTACCGGGTTAGTGATCCCATAAGTGATTGGGAGGAACCTTGGACTGGTGACGTACCAAGTAGTGAAGTCGGATGAGGTCGGATTAGGTCGAATGAAGTTAGTTGTGGTTGGAATGAGTGCTCAGGAACCCGGGATATGGTAGTGAAGTTGCACTCAATATATATAAATTCAAACCGGTAGCGTTAGTGATATGAAGAGAACCCGACAACGTATGTAGGGTTTAGAGAACTTGGGTAGTCACACGTAACTTGTATGAGGTATAATAAATTGACTTGCCAAACAGTAGATCCAACCCGGTAGTCAAATATCTCTACATTTTCACTTTATACAAGTGACACGTGTTGACTATTTGCTGGTTGTTTTGACGCGGGAAAGGTCCTCATATTACGATATGACGCGTGTCAATTTTCAGGATATTTAAGATATGCATGAGTGAGATATTTCAGTAGAAACTTTAATTTCACCGCCTTTGCTAAAACATTTTCTCTCTCTTTTATTCCATATTTCCTCCATTGTTAAAGTGAGAAAAGCTTCTGAAATAATCATTCCTTGACCTAAATGTCTTCACATCCAACGTAAGGATTGAAGAGAACCATTTTATAAACTAGTTTCCACCCTTTGTTAGTTGTGAAAACCATTAGGCGAGGAGATCATTTCTCCAAAGAAAGTGCAAAGTTTCAATCTTTAAGAGATAAAAGGCATGTTCAGGACATCCAAGCTTGAAGAAGCTGTCCTCTAAGCCTTCCTTGCTGTTTTAAGGTACGATATGTGAGTTTTACCGTATCTTTTGAGTTTGAGATAAAAGAAAAAATGACCCATATGAGTTAGGGTTGGTTTTGGGTGTTATTTCTTTGAAAAAATATGCTTAGGAGGTTGTTGTGATGAAGCTTCAACCTTGAAAGCTAACTTTTCTGGGTTTTGGGTATTTTGTTATGCCTAGATATTTTGGGGTTTGCAAGTCAACGTTGAAGGTATTTGTATGAGATCTAGAGAAGAACTGGGTTTTTTTTATGAAACGGTTGAGAACCATTCTTGATATCTTTCTTGCCTGGTGTAGGGCTTGATAAAGAAGATATCGGTGGTTTGGAACACGAGGCTGAGAGAGTCGGTGCGGTGATCAGAGAAGGTAAGCTCTCTATTCTTGGGGAGTTTGTATCCCTTGATTGTGTTCCACCATACTCCTAGGGAGTTATGATTATTGTATGATGCAGTGCATGTATTTAAATTATGTGTTACTGCTTTTTGATTGAAACATACATGTAAATGATTTGCACTGTGATTTTTGTATTGTGGTTGAGGAAGTCCTCTAGCCAGGGAAGCGGACCATATATGAGGTGTAAGACTCATCCGGGATGAGCTTCTTGAGAATTCATATACGTCCGAGTGCATGAGATGTGCACGGTTGATATACATTTGTGCATGAGATGTGCACTGGTGAACTTGTATATCTGTGTTGGAATGGCACGTTGGTGTGATTATATACATGTGATGTTTATGAAAGCTAGGATGGCCATGTTTTTATTAAAAGGCCGAGATGGCTATGTTTTATTAAAAGACCGGGTTGGCTATGTTAATTATAATGCCAATGTAAATGCTATGTGCTGTGAAAGTGAACCAGGGGCAGAAGAGACTCCAAGAACCCTGAGTTTACTAAGATTGTATCTCACCCCGGTTGGGGATTATATTTTATTGCAGGTGATAGCCATCGAGCGGAGGACGAAGTCAGGGGTAAGAGGCCGGAGTAGGGGCAGTTTGGTGGATCTCAATTTAAAGGCCGGGTTGACTACTAATTGAGGATCCCGGACAAGAGACCGAGGCCGGGTTCGAGAAAGCCGATTTTGGAAGGCGGTTCTTTTTGGAAAGCCTGTTGGCTTAATTTTATTGTATATTTTGTAACCCGGTATGGGTTTGTTTTATGATGTACCTCTTGAAACAGAACCTGGGTGCCAGGATGTATATCAAATTCCATACATCATGTTAGATTATATTGCATGATGTATGATGACGTCTTATTCTTTTATGTGCTTCTGTGTTTACTTAAGTTTATTAAGTATTTGCCGCACTTAAGACCATATTATAATGTTAATGAACTGGATGCATACGGGGTCGTTAGAGCACAGAAGGTGGAAGAAGAGAGATTTCTGGTGCAAAGATTTTTAGAGAGAGAAAAAGAAGAAAACATGCCCAGAAGTGAGAGTGAACCATTCTTCCGCTGCAGACTTATTTATAGATGAAGCATTTAGGCAAGTTGCCAACAACTTGATTCAACCAGCTATCTTAGCTACCATAGTTGTCCACTTGTGTGACCGAACAGCCACCATAGCCACCACCATTTTTACTATGCGTGTACGAATAGCTTATCTCAGTCACAAAATTTGACCTTCACCTCTTACGCACAAACACCTATGCAAAACACTTTTACAAATTTCAAGATTTATTTTAAACAATTAATTAACACAAGTATCTTTCTACTTGTAAAATTTCAGGGTGTTACAACAAACATCACATAGTTTGTCCTTTTCAAACTTAAGTTTAGGTAAACTAATGACTAAATCTTTTCTAATAAGCTTGCTCATGTAATGCATGTTAATGTGACTAGCTCTCCTATGCCACAACCATGGTTCATCAATCTTACTAGACAATAAATATTATGAATGAATGCATGTTTAATAGCAAGCAAGTAGATGTTTCCCTTTCTTTTTCCTACATGAATGACCTCACTGGATTGACCATCACATATCAAGCAGCAGTTATCATTAAAGGATACCTTTAATCGTTTATCACATAGTTGACTTATACTCAGAAGATTGTGCTTTAAACCTTCCAAATAAAGTATATTTCTGATCTTGGTTTTAAAGTTGTCTCCTATATTGCCTTCATATATTATCTTTCCTTTATTTTTGTCTTCATAAGTGACAAATCCTCAATCCTTTAAAGTCAGATTTGTAAGCATGGACTTGTCACCCATCATGTGTCTAGAGCATCCACTATCTAAGTACCATAATGATGTTTTAACTCTAAGACACACCTACAACAATCAAATCAAGTGGCAAAGAAAGGTACCCAATTGAGGTTGGGTCCATAAAGGTTAGCTATTTTTCTCTTTTTCTTTGGAACCCAATTGCAGTCTCCATTAAGAACATAGAAACTTCTAGCATAACACTTATGGGATGTGTGACCTTCTTTCATGCAGTAATGACATGTAACAGATTTTGATTTTCTTTCAAAATGAGCCTTTTTAGTATGCTTTATATTTGAAAACCTTTTTCTATTCATCTATTTTGGAGGTACAAACTTGATGTTTCCTAAAGGTTTTGTTTGATGTTTGTAACCCAAACCAGATGTATCTCCAGCATAGTTTTGCACACTTAACATTTGATTTAAACAACATTTTCCTTGGTAAAGCTTTTTTATGAGATCTACCAAGTATGAGTTTTCACTTTGTAAAGACGTGCACTTTTCAAGTTGGCTCTTTTTGAATTCATCAAATTCTTTTTGCAAATATTTTTAGTCATTTACTTTTAAAGAGGAAGAAGTACACACATACCCATTTGCTTTGTAGCTTGAAACAAGTTTTTCATTCTCTTCTTTCAAGTTACAAAATTCAGCTTGCATTGATGCAAGTTTAGTGATATGCCATCTAAGGTTACCTTTTAGCTTATTGTTGGAGATTGCAAGTTTTTGAGCCTCCTCATGCATTTCATGAAAAGCATCAACAAGTTGATCAAATTCAAGATTTACTTCTGATTCAACACATGAGTCATATTCATCAATTGTTGAAGTTAGGCAAACATTTGCTTCTTCATTTTCACTTGATGATTCAAAAGTTGTTGAAGCATTTTCTTCCCATGCAATAGAGGCTTTCTTTGGTTTTCCTTCTTTCTTTGCTTTCTTTTCACCTAACTGCTTCTTCAAAAATATAGGACTTTCAAATTTAATGTGGCGTTGCTTACCACATTCAAAGCAGTTGAAGTTGGTGTTGTTGTTGTTGTTACTCCTTTGTTGAACTTGGTGATTTTCTATTCTTGTTTCTCATCATGAATTTGATGAATCTTTTGACTATTAGGTTTAGATTCTCATCACCTTCATCTTCACTTGAGTCATAATCTTTTTTCGCATATGAGGATGCAACTTTCAAGGCAATACTCTTTTGTTTCTTGTATGCATCTTCTGCATGTGTTAGTTGAGACATTTCTAACTCATACTCAAGTAACTTACCAAATAGTGCAGCCATGGACATCTTTGATAGATCTTTAGACTCCTTGATTGTTGTCACCTTTGGTTGCCATGGTCTTGTTATGCATTTCAAGATCTTGATGTTTAATTCCTCAGTATCAAATGTCTTTCCAAGACCAAGAAGATGATTTACAATGTGTGTGAATTTGGTTTGGAGTTGAGATATGTTTTCAGTTGTGTTCATCTTGAACATCTCATACTCATGAATCAAGGCATTGCTTCCTTGATCTTCCAACTTCATTTGTACCTTCATGAGTAATTTCCAACATTTTCCACATCTCCTTAGAATTCTTGCACCTAGCAGTCCTAAAAAATTCATCAGACGATAATGCAAAGGTTATCATATTCTTTGCTTTGAAATCGTATTGAACTACCCTCTTTTCTACGTCTGTCATCTCATCCAATTTTGATTGGAATAAAAGGACCTTTTTTTATTGCATTCCATACACCAGGGTCATTTGATTGAATGAAAATCTGCATTATGTTTTTTCAAAAACTCAAATGCTCTCCTTCAAACATTGAAGGACGATTGAGGGAGGCACCCTTCTTGAAGGTAATTTGTGTGGTATTCATTTTCTTTGAAAAAAAATAGTGATTTTGAATAACACTCAAGAACCTGCTCTTGATACCAATTGAAAACAGTATGAACAACACACAATAACCAAGAGGGGGTGAATTGGTTGATCTTGGACAGTTAAAAAATTCTTTAAACAATCAGAGTAATCAAGATCGTATCACAAGCAGTCCAAAAAGTTTCCAACCAATCAAACACCTTTGTTCAAAGAATGCAATCAAGAAAAACTTACTATTAAATCATAAATATTGCACCAATGAATGACAGATTATGACAACAATAAAAAATTAGAAAGAAGTAGTCAACACAAAGATTTATACTGGTTCACTTCTCACCCTTGAGAAGTTACATCCAGTTCTTCCAACCACAAAGGTTAGAAAACACCATTTTAGCCCCTTTTAAAATTTGAGTAGGTATTTGATCCTGAATGTTAATATTAACCTTGTCTTTGAAATCTATACTAAATTATCTTCGATTTGGTATATAGAGCTCTGCATCTAGGCCAAAGCATGTGAACTTGAGAGATCTCTAAACGACGCTACTAGAAGCTAACAAAGGGAGATAGATAGGTAAGGAGAGTTTATTGTTTGGTTACAATTTTTGATACGATAGTTGAGGGTTAGGGAACCCAATTATGGAGATGTATGTCTATCCCTGTTGTGTGCTGATTTTCAAGAAATACTATGTCTTAAACTAATGGGATGTGATATATTTATTATTGATGTATGTTTGTTTCTGTTGTGTGCTCGTTTTCAAGAAAAATTTTGTTTTTAACCAATGGGATGCGATGAATTTGTTATTGATGGATAAAATAGTGAATGATGTTGTTGTAATAATTGGATTTTTGGGAAAAGTCTCAATTACAGAGGAGACTCTGCCCAAAATTTTATAATACGTTCTCCTATTGTTGGTGATGTTGATGATGATATTGAAATGAGATTATGTTGATGATTATATTAATATGAGATGATATTGATGTTTATGATGATGATTTTGAAATTAAATGATGTTAATCTTGTTGAAGATATTGAAATGAAATGATATTTATGTTGTTGATGATATTGAGATTGAGATGATATTGATGTTGATGATGACATAGATGACAGATGATGTTGATGTTGATGATGTCATCGTGATTGATGTATGTTGTACATGGGGGGTGCAGTGACCTGTTGGATATCCCTGCGGGGAAGAATTTACGAATTTTAAGCATTCCTGAAGAGAGAAAGGGATTGCTTAGAATTCTGGTCTCTATCCACAGTTAGTGCATTAATGAGCCCATGTTTGTATGTTGTGTATGTACATGGGGGGTGCATGACTTATTTGATATCCTTGCGAGGAAGAGTTTACGAATTTTAAGCATTCCAGGAGAGGAGAAGGGATTGCTTAGGATTCTGGTCTCTATCCATGGTCAGTGCATTGATGAACCCATGTTTCATACTTCATAATTGCATGGAAATAGAATGAACGCAGTGTGTACCTGTGGTTTTTATGAGGATAAAAATACGGGTACTAGGGGGCATGTCACTTGGTTTGGAATTCCCTTGAGACTCAGGCTAATCATCGTTGGGGGATGACCAGTGCATGACAGGATGACCCCTACAAACGACTGAATCATTTTCCTAAGTGAGAGGCTATTTCCAATGGTACCACATTGCATGATGAAAGTTGAGTCAGGAGCATGCATCATTCTAATCATTGTCATCTGGTATTTGTTGATCTTGTATAATAAACTCATCGTTACAATTTTGTACCGTGTGGTTGGTACATGTGATGATCGTGAACCTTCGTTCGTGAGAGCAGATGAGCAGTACTAGGTGATATTGGAGAGAAATCCTTTTATTGGAGCCGACATGCCGACGTGATAACGTTGGAATTCATTTTGGGAGAGTGTTGTGTTTTGTTATCAACTCTTTCTTAATTGGTTCCTTGTTTCTCTTTTATCGAACATGTAATCTTGAGCTTATACATATATGTAAAAAATTGAATAATGTTCTAACATGTGAATGATATGTAATTGTTTAATATATTTATATATATGTTATTAGTATGTATTTGTGCGATGTCTGGTAAGTGTAATATCGCGAAAAATTTACTCTCATTTTCATAATCAAATTAATGGAGTTTTCATTAAAATTTGAAAATTATACATTTAAGAGTAGTGATATCGTAGAGACGAAGCGGGTCGTTATATAGAAAATGTATTTGGTGGGTCTTAAAATGCACAAGCTATGATTTGGCATTTGATATATATGTAACTGTAATTATCGTGCTTTTATTGCTAGTTGTATTTTTGTGTCTTAGGTGTGATTGCAAGTCTATGTAAAGCCTATGAAGGGCTGCTGTTTTGTTGAAAGTAAGTTTAGTTAAAATCAAACAACCAATTTGTGGTTACAAAGTGTTGGTTTTTTTGTATACTTATGTTATGTATGCTAAATAACAATTTATTTATTGCAAGTGATTAGCATATGGTATCTGCAATGTAATGGCATTATTTGCCAATTGTAATTGATGACAATTGGGTGTCTACTGTTTTACAAATATAGTTGCAAGCACAATCGTCCACATATCAGATTTTTATGGTGTAGTTGTTTATTATTTTGGTGTTTATGACAAGTACGCAATTAGGGAGTGATGAGTGCACCGTCAATTGCAAATTAATTTACATGTATTTTTCGGCTGTTAATGGGAAATTTGCTTGTATCTTGTTTACTGCACATGTAGAGACTAGGAAAAAGGGAGGTGCAGAAAGTAGCAAATAAGGAGGTTGCAGAGACTCATAAAAAGGGAGGTGCCGAAAGTAGTTTTCATAATGTTAAAGAGACTAGCAAAAAGGGAGGTGCAGAGACTAGCAAAAAGAGAGGTGCAGAAAGTAAATTAATTTACACATACCATTTCGTTTATATTTTAAAGGCCAATTACTGTTGTTGTTCGTATGAGGCCCAACTTTTTAATACGCTGTCATCAGGGATTGGTTTGGTGCAAATTTTCATGAATAACGATTTTTTTTTTTGCAACTACTTTTTATTATTATTATTATTATTATTATTAATGGCGCAAGTCAGTTATTTAAATAAAATACAATATTTATAAAAGAATATTATGTTATGATATGGTTAAATACGTTAAAAATAATTGAGTAAGTCAATAATTTGTTAACACAACCAATATTAAAGGTACAAAAATATTATCTTATAATATGCAAAAAATTTGTTAAATACGTTAAAAATATTACCCATAATTACAAACATCGTTGTACGGTATTGGCCATCATTGAATAGAAATATATGCATTAATATTGCCTTCACCAACTAGTATTAAAGGTACATTAATCTGTTTCCCTAAAATATAACCAAAAAATAGAAACTGATATGCAAATACCACTATTACAACCCATATTGTAGGATAATATACAAATCCTAATATAAGCATTAATGTTGCCTTCACCAACTAGTATTAAAGGTACATTACTGTGTTGCCCCAAAAAATAACCAAAATATACAAACCTATATCCAAAAACCACAATTACAAACCATTGTATTAATGGAACATGAAAATATCATACTACACTATTCAGAAACACAAAAGGCAATCATATTGCAATTATTGTTGTTAATGATTCTCGACTAGGAAATTTTCCCAATTCAATACGTGGTGTGGAGCTTGGTTACCTAGATCCGCAGTTTGGGATCCCCCCTTGGTTGCACGATGTCCCAATGATCCATATCTTCTGCACCCCAAATAATGTCTATTGTGTCAAACATAGTAGCCAATACACACGACATGATTTGACCCTATAATTACAATAAAAACAATAATGGTTAATGAACAGGTTGTTTAATCGAAAACAACTGTATATAAAATACACGTACCATGGTCTGAATTACTTGTCTTTAGTCCTCCAAGGACTCAACTGTCATGTGTGAATCCAAGTGATAGAATTTACTGTCATCGATGCATATAACCATTAGATAGCAATGATTGGTATGATCGTAAATTGGTATGTAAATCTAAACACAAAATGACATTGGCATGAAATTAATGAATACATTTATTTTTGGTCATTGTACAAGTGTACCGTATACCACTTACATGATTTTGGTGTCGGGCAATGCATTTAAATTTGTGTATGAAAATGTTCAAAACCATAATTTACAACAATGCATGTGTATTCGCAAATATATGACTAACGGGTTCGGCAAGTTACATATGCATGGTCTAACTTGGGTTGAAAATATATGCACAAACATGTGCCTCTAAGACAGTCAGGTTCATGTCGGCAGTTGGCTTAAAGACACAACATATACCCTATGTAAAACACAGTGTTTAGTAGTAATATAGTTGTATTATCGAACAATACCATATACTATGTTGTACATGACTTACCTTAGGAACTAGTTCCCCATTACCCTTGTTTGTGTTTGCTTTTGGCCTTGGTCTTTCAAAAACACTAGTTGGCCTCATATTCATGTCTGGACTGGCGTTCTCTTTCATTTTAAATTTATCAACATTATATATAAATGGTTGAGTATCAGTCTTAATCTTCTTCAAGGTTCTTCCAAGTGATGTATGAGGAGAGTTAGGCTGCTTCCGAGGTGGCAATGTCATACGGAATCTCGGCAAGTGCACCAATTTGTCGTTGTAAGTTACAAAATTTATAAGATCGTCTCCACAGGGACTTGAGCTTCTTAGTTAATCCAAATAGAATTCAATAATTTAATAGTTATGTATAAGTAGGATGGAAAAATTTCATTTGTTTAAGAAAGTAACGGAAAATTAAATTCCTAAAATGAAATATATTTATGGGAAAGTGGGATTGAATTTCATCATTCATATCCTTTTATATCCAATTAATATTACCATGCATAAATCATTATCTATCCTTATTGATGCACACGGTATTTCACCCCGAATTGATCCCTCGCATTCAAGAATCCTAAGGATATCTACCGAATATCCATCCCTCCCATATGAAGTAAATACCCCAGCATTAAGAATTATAAACCCGTGCTTTATGCAATTAAAACGGTATGCCCTATTCCTAGCAACATAACGTAATGAGTAAAATCATTCAGTTTAAACCCTAAGGGCACTTTCCAGTCAAGCTTAGAATTTTGATTCATGAAACTAGTGATCAAGTAGAATCAAGCATTAAGCACAAAATGAAATTACCAACAAGGAATAGAAACGATTAATGCATAGATAAATATTAAAAATACATAGGGATAAAAGATTACATCCAATCCTCAGAGAAGCTAGTTACTCATTGTGGAGAGAACCTCCTCAAGGGAAGAATTGATGAAAGGAACCATCACCGCTTCTTTCCGGCAGAGTCTCCACACTAATCCTCACTTCTCTCACTTTCCTAACCTCCCTACTACTAATAACCTACTTAACTAAGGAACCAGCTAAGAAGCAAGGAATGAAGAAAATGGGATGCCTTTCTCCCAAAATTCGTCCCCTATTTATAGCTTTGTGCCTCTTGCCAGCTTCACTCGCCCAAGCGAGTGTTTTTGCCTATGTTTACTCGCCTGGGCGAGTTAACCCTTATCTTCTTGGGTGAGCCAAATACACTGGAATTGGTCGCCTGGGCAAGTTAGAAGCTTAGCCTTGAAGAAAGCTTTGGGCTTGGATGGGTTTTGGGCCTGTTTTGCTTGTAATACCTCCCAAGTTTGCTTGTTAAGCCCTTTTTGCTTGCTTTGCTTTTTCGGAAGCCTCGGAACCTATCAAAATACAAAACATGATTGGATTAATCTTCTAAAATATGAGAAACAACTTTTATTTAAGTACTAGAGACTATTTATCTAGGTTTAGGGCAAGTTTATAAGCCAAGTTTACTGAAATCAAAAGATAATTGCCTTTATTGAAACATGAATTTAACTGAAATAGGACACTTATCACAATGTGGATTCCATGGCTATTTCCCCTGCATTTGGACATCAAAATCTTATTGGCCTATAATGATAATAACAATCCAACATTAGTGAACTAGGTTTATGTTGTACTCACTTTGAATTGAACACCTCTGTTATAGTTGCTCATGAAAGGTTTTTCCTTACAAGATTCTTCAGAAGCTATGTAGGTGTCGGTTGCCTCCCATTGGCATGCACTTGTTGGTGGTTTGAAAACATTTTTTTTGTAGTCACGCAAAAACTTCCCTGTCACAAAAGTTGCACATTTTTTCAGCCCACCAGGCTCTTCATCTTCTGGGATAATAATGGTTTCAATGTTTTTCAGATGTGATGAAGAACCATTTCCAAAAGATCGACTTGACATTTTTAATACGTCGTGTCTTCGATCGCGTTTTGTGTTGACTGAATCAAAAGATTTTTCCAAAGGCAATGTATTGTGGCTTCCACACATAGGGACATGGTCTCCTATATTGTTTGGAGAAACACATGCCTCGTCGTGAGGTATGTTGCAAATGGCATTCAGAATGGCCTTAATACTGTATTCCATGGCATCAAGTCTCTCTTGAACATATGTTTTTAACAACTACAAGTGTATATACACATATAATGGGTAAGTCATTTCATTTAACAGCAAATCAGATAATAGTGTGTTCTGTAGAATACATCACCTTCACTATTTCTTCTATGGACTGTAGTTTTTCGATGATATAAAAGACCTTTGTTGACTGCTTGCCCTTACCAATTGTAATGCATGTTTCTTCAGTTGACAATTCCACCTGTTAAACATAATGTAAGGACTTTCTTCCAAAGCTGTGGGGTGTTTGCCACCATTGACATTTCTGTCGGAAAATTCATCTTTAGCAACATTGCGCGGCCTATTAACAAGTAACAATAAGACTGTACATACAGGCATATGGCTGATTTTGGGAGGGATGCTAGCAAAATGTTAAGTACACATATGCGTCAAGTATAACAAGGAATTTACCTTGAAACGTCGCTTGATTTTTCGAAACTAATGTCAATGCTTGATTTTTTAGTACTAATGTGGATGAAACAAAATGCTATCTGCCCAGTAAATGCACCCCCAAATAAAGTTAAATGTTTATTGGCAAAGAGGGTAGTAAGTTAGATTTTGAGCCCATCAATGTCATAATGAGAACCTACAAATAGGTGGTATGATACCTTTTTAGTTTCCCGGTTTATGAAAGCACTAATCCAACATGGAAATACTTGTGGATTTTTAAAGTGACAGATTATGTCAGACACGCAACTCATGTTCCCATGTATCACACATCCATAGAAACATCACGTGTTCCCAGACGTCACGCATGGATGAAATCGATGAGACATATGACTCTGTACTTTCCCAAGGTGAGGTCAACGTTACAAAAAATATTTCATATAATGTTTTTTTTCATTAACCTATAATTCACTACCAACGAGACCTTTGGCTTTTGGGTTTCCAATTTGTGCTGAATGTTACTTGAATTACTTTAATTACAATGTAATTCCATTGGACAAAAGTAATAATTTAGTTACTATAATTCCAATGACAAATATATTGTGTTTTTTCATTTTTTTTCAAAACAAATCCTCTAATAAAATAATGGAGTACAATAATTAAATTTATTTAGTAAAATTGTATTGAAAGTATTTTTTTTTTCAAATGTCATAATATAATTCAGTGTATAAATCGGTGAATCAATGTAGGCACAATTGTGCTATTATCTTAACCAATTTTGTATTATTTTGTGCTTTATTCGGTCATTCATGGCAACCCAAATAAACCAATTTTTTGTGTGTCAGAGTACATCCGTGTCTGACCACCTTATAATGGGATGAATGTCCTTTGTTTTTGTAACACCCCGGACGTGTTATCATTAATAATATCATAAGCGCGTTATCAGCGTTAAACATACGCAGTGCGGAAGCAAAAGAATCGTTCTTCTTGATTACATTATGCATAGAATAACAAAACACATAAAAACACAAGCCCCTGCTGATCCAGGTAAATCAAACACAACATAGGCAGAGATACAAAACAGACATAACATACAGAGATAATCAGGAGTAAAACCTCATCTTATACATCCACATATATACATTGTAACTGGTGTACACTCACACCAGGTCTTTATACAGAGAACTAGACTGAGAGTAAACAAAGGCTCTTTTAGTCTTCATCTGCAGCCTATGACCACTCCAGCACACTCAAAGAGGGCCTCATGCCCTGTGGTAACTCCTCTACTCAAGAAGTACCTGAAAACCACAACCCACAACAGGGATGAGATAAACATCTCAGCAAGCTCAGGGTTCTAGGAGATTCTCCATTACCCTGGTTCACCCCAAGCACAAAACACAGAAAGAAATATAATAAAGCCCAGGACACCGTCCTGGCTATCACACCTTCCCCAGCTCTCTGGGTACTAGCTGGATGCTATCAGCATCGGAGGCATTCCTCCTCATACTGGCTCTCTAGCCATCTGGCTCTCTAGCCATCGCAGACTCGTCTCACAGAGGTACATCGCATAATATCGTGTCCATCCTAGGACATTTCCTATAACAAAGAGGCACCGCCGCATAACTGAACAAGCATTGCCTGAGTCATCTACTCAGGACTTCACATAAGTACAATGCCTGAGGAATCCCTCAACTCAGGACTTCCAGAAACCAGATATGGCTCATCTAAGAGGCCTTAGGCTCTCATCCCCTCGGGAAGCCCTCTCTTAGAGATACAACATATCTGTCCACTGCCTGACCTCTCCAGGACTTACATAGCACATGCCTGGGCAAGAACATCCATATAGGGCAATCACCTCCAGGACTTCCAAACCAATGCCTGAGGAGTCAATCCACACAGGGAGCACCATCCATCAGGACTTCCATCTCCACTGCCTGGGGAGTCATCCACAATGGGAGCACCGTCCACCAGGACTTTCCAACCACATGCCTAAGGAGGAACATCCAGACGGGCAATCCACCCTTAGGACTTTACTCGGAGAGCAGTGGCACCTCCCAAGGAATCTCAGCTATTCCAGGGAGTCCTCAAACTCTTCCTCTGGCTAGGGAACCTCAACTAGCCCGATACTATCGCAGTATCCTCTAGGTTCCATCACCTGCAACCTCAGGTGCATTTCCATTCTCACACTATCTCAGTGTCTATCCTAGGGTTCATATCATAAATCCAAAGTCTAGAACGGACTGAGTTTCACTCCAAGTACCGTTCACCAAGCCTATCATGCTCATCATAATCAGATATATATATATATATATATATATATCGCCCACTTGGGTGGCAAACCACAATTAAGGGAAAAACCCCAGAACAGTGAGCTTACCTGGCATGCCGTGCCTCACAGCTTTAGCCTCAATTGATGGTCTGCTTCTCTGACATCTCCGTGTCAAACCCTAACCAGGCATACAAGCACATATCACAGACCATACAAACATATATTCATGCATAAGCTCATCCAGCAGTCATCCACTGCCTCTGGGAAGAAACCACAGTTCTTTCCCTCAACCCGAGATATCTAACTTAAGGTTCATCAGGTTTATCCACACAAGCCTTCCATAGACCCTCAGTGGTCTATCTCAGGTTCATCCATGGCCTCAGAGTCATTCCAGACTCAAACTAAGCCATTCACCTAGAGCATTTCAGCTCTCTCAGTCAAAACCTCAGGGTTTCTCAGGGCTTGAACGGTCTGAACCACAAGATACCGTTCTCAAGGCCTCTCAGGCACATCAAGCCCCTCATCCTGGCCCTTGCATGTCTCAAATCAAGTGACTCAGTCCAAGTCACCCATGCATTACCTAGAGCCAAAACCAACAGTCACCAAATCACAAACTGAAAGCTAATCCTTCCTCCACACATCCACCTGAACACATCTCCCAACTGGACCCAAAGCTAATTCTAGCTCTATCAAAAGTGGGTCACTATTCATCAAAATCCTTAAATCAGAAATTAACCGGAGAAACTCGAGTTTCTTACCTCAGAACTGCCGAGGAAGGCCTCTGGGCTACTCTCCCTAGCCTTGGTGCACTGAACCACCGCCGTTCCTCGCCCAATCTCGAGCTCTCTGTAGCTTTTCTCAGAGAAGGGGTTTTCAATGAATAGGGAGGAAGGATTTTGGCTCAAACTTGGTTTCTAGGAGGTTTACTAGGCTTAGGAAGGTGTTTGGGGTCACAAGGCATGGCCATGGGAGCTTGGGAAACTCTCCCATGGCTGCTGGAGTCCAGAGGAAGAAGAAAACCATTTTCTTCCCCTCCAAAACGCGACCCCCCTTTTAAACCAGTCTGCACCGACCTTCCCGCGCGATCCGCGCGGGACACCGCGCCGTCCGTGCCAGCTGCAGAAGCTCTGGCGCTATCAGCGCCACCTCCACGCTATCAGCGTGAACCTACAGAGATTGTGGCGCGATCCGCGCCACGACCCGCGCGATACGCGCCAACCTCCAAACCTAGCTGGCGCTGCCAGCGCCAACCCTGGCGCTGGTAGCGTGGAAAACCAGGGGAAATGGGTATTCCAGGCCACTTCCCGCGCCACTCGCGCCACATTGGCGCCCCTCGCGCCATGTTCCAGAAAGCCTGGCGCTAACCGCGCCAAAACTGGCGCCAACCGCGCCACATCCCACACAGGGTTTTCTCAGCAGGACCTCTGGCGCTAATCGCGTGGACCCTCACGCCATCCGCGCCAGGACTCAGGGTTATAACAGTTTTCATTCACCACTCTGACTCGTTCCTTTACCACGAGTGTATTGACATCCTCCACTCCACTACACCGAACAGACACTTTGTCCTGTCTAAAGTGCAACCCGAATAATCAACACCACTCTGCCATTGATCCAGTGAACACAAAACACTGCTCCTCGTAAGCATGGTCAAACACAGCTACTGCTTTATTTTTCTTTGTTTATATACTCTCTTTTGATATTCTGTAATAAGCTACATCTTCAACTTTACGTTATTTTTTGGCAGTAACTACATGGAATACAATATTCACTGTTGATCGCTTCTATTATTGTTTGCTTCATTGCAAAAAAAAAACATGCTTTATATTTTTGTGTAATACAAATCCAGCACACCCTCTGCCTTGTTATCAATACTCATTCTGAGAGCTGCCAAGTGCCTTATGCATATGACCTGTTTTTGTTTGAACAACTTTATATATCTTCATATAGATTAAAAACCTAATTTAAAATTACTATTAAGATGTTAATCCAAAACAATTCCACTATATTGTTGTCGTCTACAATACAACAATCTTGTATTACTCATTTTAAACATTGTCATTTTCATACTTGTGGATCGCATAATAAGTCAACCGATGATTTTGTTTCTTCAAGGCAGGTTTTAGGTTTGATTTGTGTTCAGCAATACATAAATACACTTCATTATGGTCTAATTGGGTTCGTGCAGTTTATTGGTTTAATTAAATCTGGATAGACAAATTTCTACATACACTTTACCTACACTCCTAACAATGATTATTTGTTATTTTGTATGTGCAAGCTAGCACCATGGTTGAAGATCAAGTAAGTCTGAAGGACATGGTTGTTACCATGATGCAGATTCAGAGGAAATCCCCAGACTACATGAACACAGTGCATGTTCTTGACCAGGTTAGGTGTTAACAATGTTTAATCCATTACACAAGCAATTTTGTAACTTGCAGTCTTTAAATGATTTTATATGTACATGTAGCCTTATGCAGAAATTAGCAAGAGCTTTGCATTAAGGTGGAAAGATCATTTGGATCCCACGTGGCATCTAGTAGATGCTCATGGCAAACATCATATGGTAAAGTATAACAAATCACTTCAAAATCCTTGACCCATTATGGCCAATTTGTGTTTTTAATCACCACCTACAAAACCTGTTCTCAACCACAATCTTTTCCAAAATGACATTCTTTTTATATAAACTGAACCCAAGCTCCATGATACTTCGCATCTTCCTCAACGCATACAAGGTGTCTTGCAGTGACCTTGTAAGTTCTACCATTTTACACATTATAAGAATTCCTTCATTTAATTTTGATTTCCATATATAGATTTCTAACACCACATAATGGTTATTTCAGGATGTGCCAAGTAGTTTATACTACTTTTTAAGGGACGCGGAATTCACACACATCAACTTTGAAGGAACAACGGAATGCAAGGTTGTCTTCAACCATTGGAGGAAAAGTGTCAAAATTGGAGTTAAGTGGAGAACATTTTCCAAGGACAACGAATTGAAAGAAAACTTTGAATTTATCATGGAATTCCCTAATCCTACAAGCAACATTGTGGTTTGGTACACGTGTTGCTTGCAAGTTTCTCAATTTAACACAATCATACCCTGAATGCTACCTTTATTTGTTTTGTTGTCAACTACATCTTTATGATGATGATATGTTTTGTAAGTAACATTAGCAACTTATCTATCATCGTTTGAAAACTTTATATTTCACATTAGCTAATGTTTCTATATTTGGTTTTAACAAAGGAAAATTTACATTATGCTTTAGTGTGCATTCAAATGTATAGGTTATCCATTCAAAAAGCACGAGTACCATACTAGTGTTAGCTTTAAAAATAAAAACAACTTTTTACTTATAATTAAGTAACTTCAATATTTAGTGTTTTAAATATATCATAATATAGCACATTATCCAATTATATTTTAAACATATTCATTTTATTAGAATATGATTTTCAATTATTAATTATTTTCTAAAATCAATTATCATTGAATTCTTTTATTTTCATTTTCAATTTTTTTATTTTTCAAATGAAATTCATAAATATTATAAACCTATGACCATCAAAATAAACTCCTCAAATAAACGTTATTTGAATTTTTTTTTAAAAAAATAAACATAACCAATAAATAGTTTAAAACAAACCAACTTTATTTTATATTCAAAACTATCTAACCTAATAGAATTATACATTAAACCTATTAAAAATACAGGGATCAAATTGATCATAATTGATAAATTACTGAACAATAGATTTTATTTTATTCAATATTTAATTCTTATAAACACAAATTAAACATAACAAAATGTAATTTTCTAAAACAACATATTATTTTTGAAATATGAGAATTATGAATTATGTTTACATTAACACACTTACACATTATTATAATATGAAAATATTATAGTCAATTATAAATAAAACTAAAATTTCCTCAAATTACAAAATACACAAATTACTGATTACGGATTTCTATATTTAAAGTAAATAATATATTTAATGTCATAATGACAACCTACAAACAGGTGGTACCATAGTTGTTTAGACCACTGTGTAGAGAGACTCATTTTCATTTTCCCATGAAATATTGTATGCCCGAAGATGATGTCACCAAAAACTAAAAAGGGGATTTAAGTTTCCTACTTTGTGTGAACAATTTCCATTCATGTGTGTCGTGTTACCAGACGTCACTCATCTAGACACGCAACTCGTGTTCCCATACATCACACATCGACCAACGCGATGAGACATATGACTATTAGCAAAAACTAAATAATTTATTTACTAATATTCTATTAAATTTAGAGTATTAATTTCTTCCATGTAATTTTTATGTTTCTATTAGTCTTCATCCTTTATAATTTCATTGGAAAAAAACTAAATTAATTTTTTTAGTAATATGGTGTGTTAAAATTATATTTTTAATTTTTTATATTTCTATGTTTCTATCACTTTTCATAATCTGTAAATCCATTGGAAAAAACTAAATTATTTTTTTCTATAATTCTATTACAATTAAATTTGTTTCATTAAATTTTGTATGTTTATTTCAATAAAATAAAATTGTATTAAGACAAAATTACATTCACAAATATGCGGTCAACATTTTGAACAGGAACAAAGCATACACACAAAGGACAAAAAATAAAAAATAAACAAAACAAAAACAACAAATTACAACAAACCATTATGGAAACAAAATACACGCACAACCATCAACAGGCCACAATACCATGGAAACAACATCACAACAATGGACACTACACGGAATGTTCGCCACTGGAGTTGGGCTTGTTTGCCTCCTTCAAAATCGCCAACTGCATTGTAAGTTTGACATTGTCATCCTTCAAGGCTTCCACTTGCGTCTCAAGATTCTGAATATTGTAGAAGTTGAAGTCCCTAATTTGTTTTCTCATTCGCTTGCAAAGTTCTTGGGCCAACAACACAGCATCATCTTCTCTAGCAGCATAGTCATGTTTCGCAAACTTTCCCACTGAAGCGATGGGGTCTCCCAATGTCCCTATGTCCACAGAAGCACAATACCTCCGAAACTGCAAAGTATTCATAGTATTCACCTGGTGCAACGTTACGGGTTGTGCAACTTTCAGAATGATACACAATTTCTTGAGTACTTTTTGCTTGCACTCTTGCAAAATGAACACCCCAGATGAAGTCTCCACAGCCAAGTTTGTAGGCACCTTCGTTATACATAAACAACAACATAAACTGCAACATACATTGTTAACAATAAAAGCACATGACAGAAAATTTAAAAAATCCAATGCCAAACAACAAAAATCCCAAATGCAGAAATTAATTATAACCATATCCAAAAAAAAAGGCCACATCCAAAAAAATATTACACAGTAGATCCAAAAAACCATGACCACACACACGTCCTTAGGGAGACTACACATAACCACAATGGGGCCTGCATCAATCGAGATACCACCTTCCTCACATACACCGTCACTGTTGTAGTCGCACATGTAGGAACCTCAACGGCACTGCAATCAACAAGGACAAGCAAGGAAAGATGGAAAGAAAAACAAAGGTTCAAACATTAAATTAGACAAAGAAAACTAAAAACATAAACTAAAGGCACCGCTACAAATTATGTGGAAGCGAACAATCCATTGAACCAGTATTCACCAATCCGTTCTCCATTTTCGAAGAGTCCACCATTGGTCTGTAGATGGGCTCCTACAAACCCAGGGTCCAAACCACGACGAAGGCAGTACTCCACATAAGCGTCTTCAGCTTCATCGTAAGAATCATAACAACTGTGAAAGCTTCCACTAAAGTGGTTAACCTGCTCAAAAGCTTCGTTGTAGGTGAAATAGATCCCTGGTTTTCAACCTATGAACACCATATGTAGTTTACTATCTCCATTCTCTGACATAGTTGATTGCATTCACGGATAAAGTTGCCCAATATTGAAAATGTGCCATGAACTGAAAAATGACAAGCAAAGCACAATATGTAGTGAGGTTAGGTGAGCGGCCATACTTATCTAGGTAAGCACAAGTTACAAGGAAGCCAACGCACACTAGGTTCAAACACGAACAAGTAATATAATTAATAAATAAAGGACCATAGAAACGTTAAAAGCCAGTGTTTTATAAAAATTAATTTCATAATAAAATTAGTTGTGTGAACTTTGTATTATCAAATGTACAGGAACATAAAACAATTATTATATGATATTTTCACTTTATTACTTTTCACGTAATTAACCAACTACTGTCAATAATATTTATAAAATTAAAATTTCAAATTATTGTTTGATTTTATTTTATTTGATTATCAATATTAACATGTCTTTTTCATTCAATTTATTCACTATTTTCAATTCTTCATAATGTTACCATATTAATAGAAAAATAAACGTTAGCTTTAAAATTAAAAGAACCATTGCCATATTTATATTTATATTTATATTTTCAAACACTTAGAGATGGAACACTGTATTTAAAGGCAAAAATAAGTTAAATTGCTAAACATAAGGTTATAGAGTACCCTATATCACATTTACGGTATGCCGAATTTTTTGAAAAATATAAAATCCAACATTATTATTAAAGTCTATTTACTTAAAAATGACAGTCAATCTTTTCTAAATGGAATAAAAGTTTTAAGTCTAATAATTTCGTGTATTTAAAACACAAATATAATTGGTTATTTTGTATGTTAAACGTTTTAATTATACCATATTTAACAACTTAATAATGACATAAAAATCAAATTATCACAACCAGAAAGTTATTTAAGGGTTATAATATTACATAGTCATAATGTCCAATAACGACCCGTTTTTGAATTTTTTTTTCTTAGCTAAACATTTATATCGTAATCCTCACTTATCTAAATCATTAATTTTAATTTTATTATATGTAATAAAAAAAATCCATACAATGCGTAACGACTCTGCTTTATGCATCATAGACCCCATGCAAACATACATGTGTGGAATACAACACATTATTAGTTATATGATTAAGGGTTATCAATCATGACCGAGTCTACACTACGCAAATATAACTTGTTGCGCACCTTGTCAAAAGAAAGGCTCCATCATATCTCTATCTCCACCATCATCGATAACTAACCCTTCATCATACCGTCGAAATTTGTTGTTTCTCCTTTCTTGTTCCCTTATCTTTTACTCTGACCACCGGACTCTACTTCGGGAAGTGATTTCCTACATCCATCCTATCTCCCTTTTTCTACTTTTCCCCTTCTTCCTTATCCCACCTCAAAACCACTAGTCAGATTAGCATAATTTGTCCTATTCCCATTATTTTGACCTTTTCCTTTTTCTGGACAATTTCTCCTAATGTGTCCTTTCTTATGACACAGTCAACAAGTCACCTTTCCCTTAACATGTGGCTTATTTTTATTTTCAGTATTGTTCTTTCCTTTTTCTTTTCTTTGAAACTAACTCTTTTTACTAAACTTCTTTTTAATAATTGATCCCTCTGCATTAACTTTCTTATTTACTTGTTGCGCACCTTGTCAAAGGAAGGCTCCATCATATCTCTATCTCCACCATCATTGATAACTAACCCTTCATCATACCATCGAAATTTGTTGTTTCTCCTTTCTTGTTCCCTTATCTTTTACTCTGACCACCAGACTCTACTTCGGGAAGTGATTTCCTACATCCATCCTGTCTCCCTTTTTCTACTTTTCCCCTTCTTCCTTATCCCACCACAACAAATCCTGACCAACTGACCATTGTGACAACGCACCATGCACCGCCACCCCCAACTAAATCTGAATATACAAATGGATGTCATATTAACACAAATTTAAGATCTATAAAAATTTTGAGAAAATAAAACGAAAATAACAATTTCATGTCCAAATATAAGAAATCAATACATCAACAAAAATGCACAAAACAAAGTCCACACAAATTTGAATAACAAATCGAAAAATACTACCAAATAAGCTTCACATCTAAAATCCATCGCTCTTGGGAAGCCACTGTCTATGGTGACCCTGCAACATCCTCGCCATCGTAATCGACAACAGAGGACTCTGCAAGGATGGGACCACAGAGTCAGAGGGAGAAGATCAGGGCTCTACAATGGTCTGCGGTGGTGGGACAAGTCAAATATGAAGGTTTGCGACAATGGAAGGTGCGGTGGCCTAGGAGCTGCAGTGCAATGGTAGGGTGGGAAGTGCGGTGTCACGGTGGGGTGGGAGGTGCATTGCTGTTGAGAAGAATAGTATGGGAGAAGAAACAAAGAGGAAGGTAGAAAGAAAAGGGTAATTCAACTAAGCTTTGAAGAAAAACAAAAAAAATTCTTAGCCATCAAATCAAACTTCAATCAATGTAACGATTTAAATTCACTTGCTCACAAAAATCAAAACAAAATTTTAGTTATAATTACTTAACTATAGTATCTAGTGTTTTACATATATGCTATTATTTTATCTAATTTTTTTTACATTTTTTGCCATATTCAATTTACTATAACTTTATCATAAATTATTATGCATTTTTCTAAAAAATAATTATTTTGTTTTACTTTTTGTCAATATTATCAATATATTTTCTTTTTTATTTCTTTAAAATCAAATACACAATTTTTTTTAAATCTAACACCATAAACATAAACTCTTCAAATTAAAAATGCTTTTATCATTTTTTAAATAAATAATATTAAATAAATACAGAAATCAAACCGAATTAATTTTATATTCAAAACTATATCACCTAAATGATTTACACATTAAACCTATTAAAATACAGGATAAAATTAATCCTAATTCATAATTTATCGAACAATACCGCTTATTTTATTCAATATTTTATTTTTATCACCACAACTTAAACATAAAACTTTTTAAATTTTTAAAACAACATGTTATTTTCATTATAATATATTATCAAATATGTTTACATTAACACACACATTATTATAATTTGAATAAATAAATGTCTATTATAAATAAAAATATAATTTCATACAAATACAAAATACACATTATGTCTTATTTTTTTAAATTATGTTGTGTATTATATAAGATTCATTTTAACACGTATTATTACTCAATATATTCATTTTTTCAAAATATATGCACTACCAACATAACATGCGTACTACTCTGTGCTCTCTCATCGTCACATGCCTCAATTGCACTTTCAATACATAATTTCACTTTTCATAGTCTATTCTGTCAGTCTTACCTAGGGACTTCAGTCACTACAGTAGCGGTGACACACAGCTTAATATAATAATGACCTTCACTAACACACTCAAACAACAAAACAATTGAAAATGAAAATACCATAATCAGCTATAGGGGTAAATATAGAAAATCAAAAAATCACACACTGTTGCATAATCGGTTTCCCATTACTCCTACCATCTAAAGATTTTGATCCAATGGCCATTATTAATTTCGCATAACACGCAAAATATTTCACTCACTCACCCTAGAATCCATCAAATCTGTGGGTGTAACGACCCGCCTCGTCGCTATGATATCACTAACTCTTAATCGTCCATATCTCAATTTTAATAAAAACTTCATTAATTTGATTATGAAAATGGTAGTAAATTTTTCGCGATAATACAATTATCATACACATATTACAATTACATAATTAAACACATATGTAAATATATATATATATATATATATATATATATATATATATATATTAAATCAGTACATGTCATCCACATGTTAAGCTTTCTTTAGTTTTACATGTATATACACCTGAAATTACATATTTAACAAAAAGCCAAAGAGCTAACTAAGAAAGAGTTGATTAACAAAACATAACTCTTTCCCCAAAAAGAAATCCAACGTCATCACGTTGGCTTGGCGACTCCAACCAAAAAGAAGATCTCCCTCCAAGGTCACCTACTGCTGCTCATCTGCTCACACGAACGAAAGTTCGCGATCATCACAGGTACCAACCACACGGTACAACAAATGCAAGAGTGAGTTTATTATATAAAACCAACAAACATCAGATAATAGCACTTGGGAAGGAAACAACATTACCCACCACAATCATTAACAAAAATCCATGATACAAATACACACTCAATAAATCAATAATCCAATGCATTTCACAACTCAAACAATCATGTATAAAATGATGCATGCACCTTACTCATCTATTAGCATGCAATGTGGTACCATATCCCAAAAATAACCTCTCACAGGAAAAATGATTCATCGCCTATCAGGGCCACCCTGTCGTGCACTAGTCATTCCCCACCCGATAATCAACCAGCGTCGCAAGGGAATTCCAAACCTGATGACCCCTTAGTACCTAGGTTTTCAGCCCATTGAAACCCACAGGTACGCGCGTGCCTTCATTCTATTTCCACACATACAAATGAAGTATGAAACATGGGCATCATCAATGCATGACCCGGCTAGGAACAAATCCTTCATCGCAAGGGTAACCCGTCATGCACCCCCCATGTACATACGTAACACACCAATGTGGGTTCACCGATGCATTGACCGTGGCTAGGAACAAATCCATCCTCGCAAGGGTAACCAACCGGTCATTGCATCCCACATGTACATACACAGCCTACAACCATGGGCACCATCAATGTATGACCTAGCTAGGAACAAATCCTTCCTCGCAAGGGTAACCCGTCATACACTCCCCATGGGTATCCATGTATATCCACACATAATGACATTGTCCACATCAACATTATCTCTCATCAATGTCATTATCAACCTCAACATCATATCATCGCAATATCATCATCATGCATATCAATATCATCTCATTTGAACATCATCAACTACCTCAATGGCATCTCAATTTCAATATCATCAACGACATCACAAGCAATCACATTTCACATCTATACATAATACATAAGCCTGCTATTCACATTCCCCAGGTCTTCAGACAACTCAAATTTCATACATTCACAATTCATCATATCACAAGACTAATATTTTAGTATAGATTTCAAAAACAAGGCTAACGTTAGGATTCGGGTTCAACAAGGATCACAGAAATGATATCAGTTTCATAAAAAGGAGACTTTTACAACATCTCATTTTCAAAGGATTTTCAAAGGAAGTATAGAAACAGCCAATAACGATACTCGAATCACAAAAGATATCAAGAGAGGCTTAAACTAGCTAGAAGAAGACAAAGGAAACCAAGATTACTTCAAGGAAATCAAGAATGAAGGATTTGGAAGCTCCGTTCTCTACCAAAAATTCGATAAGAGTTTCGAAGATTTCACTCTGATTAAAGTGTTCCTCTCCGTGCAGTGGTCTCGTGGTAAGCAACGGCGGTCCGTGGCGGTCACCGATTGTCTTGGGTGGTGGAGGATGATGGTGGGAGGTGGGTTGGCTGTTGGGAGGGAGAAGAAGGCTGATTTTAGTGGTTTGGAATGCTGCTGCACTATTTATCATCGCCTTCACTCGCCCAGGCAAGCAAAAGTGCCTGCAAAATTCGCTTGGGCGAGCTAACCAGATTCTAAAATTTCTGCTACAGTAAAAAATTAATTTCTCATGTTCCAGACATTATTTTGATAATCCCAACGGTCAAAAGTTATAAATTTGTGTTAGAAACATAACTTTAAAATATGAAAGAAATCCAACGGTTAATCAATCAAAAATAATGATTTTTCTAAAACAGGTTTTGGGTCAAACTCGGAAACACTCAATACAACACATCTCAAACAAACTCCACATAACTTGACCTCTACATCAAACAATTGCACATGAATAATTCACATAACATTTCAACTAATCCTAATTAATAAATTAATCAAATTATATAAGGAATACATCACACATATATTTTAAGTTACCGAAATTTCAGGGTGTTACAGTGGAGCTCTGAACCTTTTGTATCCAGTTCTGGTTACAGGGATTATGTTACCATTGTTGATGTTCATACCAGATTTACATGGATTTTTATCTACTGAAAAATAAATCATAAACTCTGAATGTGTTTAAGCAGTTCAAGGCAATGGTGAACACGCACTTTAATTAGAGTAGAATTACTCCTTTTTCTGTTTTACTCTATTAAGTAGAGTTAGTTATGTTAGTCAACTCAAACTCAACTAACCTTAGATTAATTGACAGTCACTACTGTTAGTTATAACAGCTGTACTGCCAGGGTTAAACAGCTGTCTTTAGCTCTAGTATAAATACTAGAGATGTAACTACTTTTCAGTCGAATAAGTTAATATCAAAAACTTCATTTCTGAAGTTTAAGCTTTTCTCTCCTTTTTCAATTCTGAAATCCTTTTATTATTATTTCATAACTTAGGTTTGTAAAGTGAGCTGGTTAGCTTTTCTGTGACCCTTCCATTTACTATTATTAACGTGCCTTTTTCATTTTCCTCTATGCTGATAACTTAACTATTCTCCCTCTATGCATTTGTTGTTATCCATGCATTTTATATCCTAATATACCACACTTTTTAGCATTTTATGGGTTGTGAATTTTTTTAGTAATATATTGAAGAATTAAATCTCTATTTTTTTAATTAAAAATACATATCTTAATATAAAATCATGACTTGTATTAATTTAAATACATGTTTTAATTACTGTTAATAATATAAAAATAATTCTATTAATACGATATGAGATGCATGTACTTCATACTTTAATATTTAATTATGTATAAACATATTTTAGTTGTCTTAATAGTATTGTATTTCTCTGTAAAAAATCAATATTATCTTTTGATTATATAGTAATTCATAAATTTTTGTTATTCTTTTTTTTAAGAGAATTTATATATTATTCTTTTTTATTGTAAATTACTTAAGTTTTCAACTTAATTTTTTATTCTAAATAAAATACTGTAGAAGACTTAAATTTATCAATTCAAATTACTAAATAACTTACATTATTATACTTATTATAGCATAAATGTAACTTTTTTTTAAGTTTATGCTTATATGGCATGCCAACATATTTTGTTTAATATTAAGAAAAAACACTGCATATTATATTTATAAGTTGCTTAATGTATGTGTAAAAATAAAAAGGACCCGTGCAAGTGCACGGGATAACTATCTAATTTTTCCTAAAACCATTACAAACCAATAAAAAGTCCGCGCCCCTTTTTTTCTAAAGCTATTACAAACAAACAAAGGCTATCTATTGTTATAGATTCTACTCAATCTACTATCATTTTTCAGGTTTGGTCAAATATTTATATTTAATCTGACAGACTGTTAATATAATCAACCACAATAACCTCTTTTGTAACACATTTATAGTAGAAATAATGTATTCTGATATGGGCAAGGAAAAGATATGTAACCAAGCTTTTTTATTATGATTACCTGGTATCTTTTTGTAAATTATGATCATCATCTACTAATATGGTTAATGGTTATGTATTAATTAAAAGTAGTCTATATCTCTGTACAACTATTTATGCCTCTGTAAAATGTATATATGCCTTTCTCTTATAAATTTGTGTTAATTTATTTAGGCCACATTGTATTTTGAACTTTTAAGAATTCACCATATCTTTGTATATGTGTTACATTGCATTGTATCCATGTCGTATTTATTAGAGGGGCTACATGAGACATAAGTTCTAATCTAGGTGAGCGATTTTTGTGACTGGTGCTTCTAGACACATGGAATTTATGTCGAATATTTAAAAATTGAGTACTTTGTAATGTGTATACCAAACTTAGCTTCTTACAATATCCTTGTTTTTCTTTGTCACCAATCTTTATCATTGGGTGGGGGAGAAAATCTGAAAGCTTAATCTCCTCTGTGACTATATTTATGCCTTATTTAATTTCTGTCAGATTGTTAGGCGGGCTCCTAGGACTTCTTTGTTTCAAGGCAATTTCATCCTGCACTATATGTTTTTCACCATGCACTATATATTTTCTTTTAATGGCAAAAATGCCCTTGCTGTAAAATACTAAGGATAAAAATATCCCTCGTGCTCCTGCTGTGCTATTCGGTTTCGTTTGCTGTCTTCTTCCTTTGGGTGATCGCATTGTAGCTGCATTTGTTGTTGTGGTGGTGGTGACATTGCATTGGCTTAGTAAACTGCGTCGCCGGAGCGTTCCTAGTGGTGGTGGTCCTTGCTGGTTGCTGTCGTGGTGGCGTCGAGGTGAGTGTGCACTGTAGCTTTTTTTTTTCACTGTGCACGGATTGATTGATCCGTAGAGATGATACGGATTGTACAATCCGTAAATATGTTTAATGGATCTTACGGATTATGTAATCCGTATGCACCTTACGGATTATGTAATCCGTATATTTCATACGGATTACGTAATCCGTAAGAAGCATACGGATTACATAATCCATAAGGTGCATACGGATTACATAATCCGTAAGAAGCATACGGATTACATAATCCTTATGGTTCTTACGGATTACATAATCCGTATGCTTCTTACGGATTACGTAATCCGTATGCTTCTTACGGATTATGTAATCCGTAAGATGCATACGGATTACGTAATCCGTATCCATCTTTTTACCAAATTTCAGGGAAAATAATTTTTAAAAATATCATAATAAATTATTATTAAATGTAAAAAGTAATTTGTTTAGGGTTTACGTTAGTCTTAAAAATTTTGAGCATGAATGAGTATGGATAACTTACATAATTAACATGATATGCTTGTGTGTAATTTGTAATATTGTATGACTTCATTGTTGTTAAAATTTATAAGTTTGCGTAATTGTTGGTTGTCTATGTAAGAAACTTTTTTGATTTGTGAAGATGAACTACGAAGACTGGATGTATGACAGTGTTATGTCTGATGATAATATTATGAATGAAGACATTGAAGAAGAAAATGATGCCCCAGAAAATGAAAATGTTTTAGTTGATTGTTCTGCAGCTTTCAGTACATCTCAGGTATGGATATGAATTTGACATTACTTTAAGTTGTTAAAAGAATCAATTTAGTTGATTAAAAATGAATTCTCCTTGTTGGTAGGTGTTTGATTCCCGTGAGGACGTATTGAAATGGGCTCGCACAGTTGCGTATGAGAATTGTTTTGTAGCTGTGATAATGCGGAGTGGCATGGCAAATGGCAAGCTGGGAACAACGTCGTATGTTTTAATTGGTTGTGAAAGAAGCGGAAAGTATAGATCATGGAGAAAAGGATTGGTACCGTCAACTACTAGCACAAGGAAATGTGAATGTCCTTTTAAGTTAAGAGCCAAACCAGTCGCAGGAGGTCAAGGGTGGGTTGTAAAAGTAATATGTGGCAGTCATAATCATGCGTTCGCTACCTCATTGTATGGTCACCCATATGCTGGTCGACTAACTGAGGAGGAGAAGATCGTTGTTGCTGATATGACAAAGTCCATGGTCAAACCAAAAAATATTTTGTTAACTTTGAAAGATCATAATGCCAACAGTTATACAAGTTTAAAACAACTTTACACTGCAAGATATGCATACCGGACGCGTATTAGAGGCAATAATACTGAAATGCAACAATTAATGAAGCTTCTTCAACGCGACTGCTATATTCATTGGCATAGATTGAAGGAAGATAATGTTGTACGTGACCTATTTTGGGCACATCCGGATGCAGTTAATTTGTGCAATGCATATCATATAGTGTTCTGCATAGACAGTACTTACAAAACAAATAGGTACAGACTTCCTTTACTGGACATTGTTGGTGTAACACCCACTGGCATGACATTTTCTGCTGCATTTGCCTATTTAGAGGCGGAGCGTGTTAACAATCTTGTGTGGGCCCTTGAACGGTTCAGGGGGATATTCCTTAAGCGTGAATTTTTCCCAGTTGTCATTGTTACTGATAGAGATACAGCATTAATGAACGCCGTCAAAACAGTTTTCCCTGACACAACCAATTTATTGTGCCGGTTTCACATTGACAAGAATGTTAAGGCAAAATGTAAAACTTTTATTAGACAAAAGAACGCTTGGGACCACGTCATGGGAGCATGGGGGAGTCTTATTGATTGTGGTACTGAGAAGCAATATGATGATTGCCTTACCAAGTTTGAGATTGCTTGTTCACCATGGCCGATGTTTGTTGATTATGTGAAAGACACATGATTGCCTTACAAAGAAAGATTTGTAATCCGTACGATTCATACGGATTACCTAATCCGTGAGCCTCCCACGGATTGCCTAATCCGTAATGCTTCCACGGATTGGCTAATCCGTAATGATTCCACGGATTGCCTAATCCGTAATGCTCAAATCCCTGCTTACGGAATGCACAATCCGTATCCTACCCATGGAATCCCTAATCCGAAGTCACCCCAGAAACGCTTACCGCTCACGTCGCCAACAACACCACCGACGGCGCAGCCCAACCACGATCACCGGTCACCTGCAACTCCAACGACCACCCGGAGCAATGCCACCACCGTCACACCACCAAAGAGAAGAAGAGGAGACGCAAAACAACGAAGCCAAGGGAGAGGAAACGGAAACGCGCACACAGCTTTTGAACAATTTCAAAATATAAACCTAAACTAATTACTTACATACAGGGGTATTTTGGGTTTTACACTATTACAATATGGTGTATGTTGAAAAACATATAGTGCAGGATGAAATTGCCTTGTTTCAATTGGAGGCAGAAGGCCAACTGTTGGGCCTTGCGAAGCCCAATAAGACCTCTACGGTTGCTATTTTTTAGTGAATCTGTGCGTTTTAATATTGATATATATAAAACTGCTATTACACTAAAGTGGTGGACAACACGTTTCTTTAATTGACCTTCACGCTTCTTTTTACTCATAGACTCCAGAAGCTTCTTATTTGCATTCTTTTCATCTTCTTGTTTTCTTTTTAACCTAGCTCTGCTAGGGTTTGCTATTACTGCACACATCTTGAGTTTGGTGAGTGAAAATTGAGTGATGATGATATAGATCTTTGTAGTCTGTGTTCTGTGTTCCTGTTGGTGTTGTATTGCAAGTGAAGGTTGTTCGAGTACAAGTGTGAGTTAAAGTCTCACATCGGATAGAAATAGAAGAGTTGAACACCATATAAGTGAAGAGAAGACCCATAAACCTGAGCCTTAAGGTTTTGGGTTAAGGTGTGGTGTCTAATTCACTTATATGATTACTCAGGTGTAAATCTCCCCGATATTTACCCCCCTCGGTTTCCCAACAAAGGTAATCTCTCTCTCAGGTTTGGTCTGTTTTCTGTTCTTGAGGCTATTCTCTGTAAGGAACTGGTTGAGAGGAAGATTGAAAGTTGGGTAATATCTGTTCTTGACATTGATAAAGAGTAGTTCTCTTTTACTCCCTATAAACCTTGTTTTCGTGTTTACTTGTTATTCTGAGGTTTTTTTCTTGTTGAAAGTTTAGCCTTGAAATCCTGAGGAATGTTGTTGTAATATTTCTTTGGTATTTTAGTGTTAATAAAGGGTCTACAGGTTCTTTGCCCTTGGATGTAGGTAACAAGGAGTTTCTCCTAGTTACTAAACCAAGTAAAATACTTGTGTGTTATTTCTTTTTTATACTTCCGCTTTAATTTTCAGTTTGATTGTGCACTTAAAACTCTAACAAGTAGTATCAAGAGCTTTGCTTGGTTCTTGTGTTCCTGTTTTCTTTGTTTGTTTTAGGCTTTGGTGCTTAGGTCAACCTCAGACCCTTGGACACTCAAGAATGGGATCAGCCAGAGTGGAGGTGGAGAGGTTTGACGGGAAATGAGACTTCAACATGTGGTGCAAGAAGATGAGGGTTGTTCTAGTATATCAAAAGTGCACTAAAGCACTTGGTGGTGAGAAAGATCTACCCTCAAATTTATCTAAAACTAATAAAAATGATATTCTTCAAATTGCCTTTAGTCTGTTAATTCTGCATTTGAGTGATAATGTTCTTAGACAAGTTAATGATGAAACTACTGCTGCTGGTATTTGGTTAAAATTGAAATCTATGTACATGACTAAATCTCTCTCAAACCAAATATATCTAAAACAAAAACCGTTTGGTTTCAAAATAGAATCTAGTAAATCTTTGGATGATAATTTGGATGAGTAAGAGAATAACTATTAGTCTTGCTAATATTGATGAAAAGATTACTGATGAAAACCAAGCTATTATACTTCTAAATGCTTTGCCTGATTCCTACAAGGATGTGAATCTGCAATTAAGTATGGAAGAGAGTCTTTGTCATTAGAAGATGTAATAGGGGCCTTAAAGTCTAAAGAACTAGAAATGGTAGTAAATAAGAAAGTTAATGCAAAGGGATCAATTATTAAAAAGAAGTTTAGTAAAAAGAGTTAGTTTCAAAGAAAAGAAAAAGGAAAGAACAATACTGAAAATAAAAATAAGCCACATGTTAAGGGAAAGGTGACTTGTTGGCTGTGTCATAAGGAAGGACACATTAGGAGAAATTGTCCAGAAAAAGGAAAAGGTCAAAATAATGGGAATAGGACAAATTATGCTAATCTGACTAGTGGTTTTGAGGATAGTGAGGTTCTAGCTGTGTCTAATGCTTCTTGTGAGAAGGAGTGGGTGATGGATTCTGGCAGTACATATCATATGACACCTGAAAAGGACTAGTTAATCTGTTTTAAGACAATTAAAGGTGGAAAGGTGATGATGGAAAATAACCAAACCTGTCAAGTAGAAGGAATTGGAGCTGTTAGGTTTTGGATGGGAGATGAGACTATTAAAGTTCTCAAGGATGTGAGATGGGTCCCTAACCTTAGGAGAAACCTAATATCTCTAAGAATGTTAGACAGGAGTGTATACAGTTTTAGGAGTGTTCAAGGAACTCTAGAAGTGGTTAAAGGATCCACAGTTCTTATGAAAGGGATGTTAGATAATGGTCTGTATTTTCTGGATGGAGAAGCTTTAGGACCTGAGTCTTGCAGTGTCAGTAGAAAGCCTAGTGAGTCTTCTCTTTGGCATAAAAGACTAGGCCACATTAGTAATCAAGGATTACAAGAGTTATATAAACAAGGTATCTTAAGTTTTAAAACATTTTCTCCTATTGATTTCTATGAAACTTGTGTTTTGGGAAAATCTCACAGATTAAAGTTTCAAATAGGAAAGAATGAAACTAAAAATATCTTGGATTATATACACTCTAATTTGTGGGGGTCACCTAACATTCCTAGTTCACTTTCTGGCTGTCATTACTTTCTTTCTATGATAGATTCTCATTCCAGACGTGTGTGGACTTATTTTTTAAAACAAAAATATCAAGCTTTTGATTGTTTTAAAGACTGAAAAGTCCAAGTGGAAATTGAGACAGGAAAGAAGGTTAAAGAATTAAGAATTGATAATGGATTGAAATTCTGTAATAACCAATTTAATGATTTATGCGAATAATGTGGTATTTTAAGACATAGAACTTGTGCTAAAACACCTCAACAAAATGACATTGTTGAAAGAATGAATAGAACTATTTTAAATAAAGTTAGATGCATGCTTGCTGATTCTAATCTTAAAAAAAAATTTGGGCAAAAGCTATTTCTACTGCTTGTCATATTATAAACAGGTCACCTTCATCTGCTATCAATTTCAAAATGAAAACACAATGAACACACTTCAATTAACCAAGAGGGGGGTGAATTGGTTAAAACAGATATTTAAAATTTTCTCTAAAACAATTTGCAGAATTGAAACTTGGATTGTATCACTCAATCACCTTTTGTAAAATCAAAACTTTTCTTTCAATCAAGATCCACCTTGTTATGCATGTAATGACAGAAACTCTTTCTTTGTTGATTATATTTTGATTACCCAAATACAAACAATGAAAGATACACAAAATTAGAATAAAAGGCTCAGCAATTTATACTGGTTCACGTCACTAACATGAAGACTACATCCAGTGTCTTCCAACTAACACTTGGTTAGAGTTTTCACTAAATCAAAATATTCTTTACAAGCAATTTACAAGTTATTATGTTTATCAACCCTAGATAAAGAATCTGAATTCTAAAACACTATTAGAAAACAAATCACAAAGATCCTGAGAACCCTACTCAGATCTTTATCCCTAGAGAACACTACTCTAGAAAGCTTGAAATAACTTATTTGATTTTTCACATAAGAATTTAATACACAGAAATTTTAAAGAAAGATTCAAGAGAGACACAACCTGTGATCCTTCAATGTATGAATGAATGAATGAACAAAGTTACCAATCAATCCAGGTTGAATGAAAGTCAATACTCAGAATCAATACTCTTGAAAAAATCTTTTTCTTTAACACAACATTTCTAAAAATCAAAAATCTTGAACTCACACAAGATGTGATTCTCACTCGGTAAATCAGTATCTTAGACTCTTAGAAAGCTTTTGAAACCTTAGGGTAAGTCACATATTTTTAGAGTAATTCGTTCAATGTCTATTTATAAAGAGCAGACCCATCAAGCTTTAAATAAAAACTGATTTAACCGAATATAATCGATTAAAACAATAGTGTAATCGTTTATTTTACCATAAGTAATCGATTAAAACACCAGATAATCAATTAATATGTTCTTGAGCTTTCTGGAAAACTTTTCACGAACAAGATAATCGATTAATAATGATGTAATCGATTAAAGCTATCATTAGGTATGTGAAATAAGTTGTGGTAATCGATTACATAAGACTGGTAATCGATTAAAGCAGTAAAGCTCAAAATATGAAATAAGCCTATGTAATCGATTACGGATTGTGGTAATCAATTAAACCAGTAATACATATTGAATAAAGAACTAAGATAATCGATTACATAACATGGTAATCAATTAAAGCATTGATGCATGATTTTCATATTGTACTATGTAATCGATTACAAGAAGTCTGTAATCGATTAATATGTTCTTCATGGCTTTTCCAGATTTAGAACAAAGCCTTTAATCGATTAAAAACATTGTGTAATCGATTAAGTAAGTTTCATTTTTCCAAAAACTTAACCATGAGAACTTAGATTCTTTTAAAATCATTGAATAGCTTTCACATTTTAATGAAAATATGTATGCATGTTAATGAGAATGCAAATGCAATGCAAGGATCACAAGGCAATGTACTTGAACCACTTAGACAAATTACAAATACCTTCAAATTGATTGGGCATGTAAAAAGCTAAAACATCAAGGAAGAGATCTCCTCATTAAAGAAGAATCTGACTTGGGTTTTAGTGGACAGCCCAAGGACAAAAGGATCATTGGATGCAAGTGGGTCTTCAAGTTGAAGCCTAAAGTCCTAGGATTGGAGAAGGCCAGGTTGGTAGCCAAAGGCTCTACTCATAGGTAGAAGGAGTATACTACAATGAAATTTTCTCTCCAGTAGTAAAACATACTTCTATTAGGCTTATTTTATCTATTGTTGCTATTCTTGATTTAGAATTAGAACAACTTGATGTTACAAATGCTTTTTTACATGGAAGCTTAGATGAACAGATCTATATGGAGCAGCCAAAAGGCTTTATCCAGAAAGGTTCTGAGGACAAAATTTGTCTACTAAAAGGTCCCTGTAGGGATTAAAACAGGCACCCAGGCAGTGGTATAAAAGGTTTGATGACTTTGTTCTATGACATGGGTTCATGAGATGTAAGTATGATCATTGTGTCTATTATAAGAAAGATAATGAAAATAAATATACCTATTTGTTGATCTATGTGGATGATATGCTAATTGCTTCTCATGATACTGAATGCATTAACAAATTGAAAGAAATGTTACTGAAGGAATTTGATATGAAAATCCTTGGTCCTGCTTAGAGAATCTTAGGCATGGATATAGTGAGAAATAGAAAAGAAAGAACATTATCTTTATCTCAAGCTCTGTATGTTAAGAAGGTTGTTAAACTCTTTTCTATGCATCTCTGTAAATCTGTTAGTTTGTCATTAGCTGCTCATTTTTGTTTAAAATTTGTATGTGGTATTTTAAATGAAGATGAATCTGCCTATATGGAAAATGTGTCATATTGTAATGCAGTTGGAAGCCTAATGTATGCAATGATTAGCACTAGACCTAATATTGCATATGATGTTAGTGTTGTGAGTAGATTCATGAGTAAACCTTCAAAAAAACACTGGAATGCTGTAAAATGGATTTTGAGATATCTTAATGGCACTTTTGATTTTTGTTTGAATTTTATTGGAAATGAATCTAATGATATTTCTGTGAAAGGCTATTGTGATTCTGATTATGCTACAGATTTAGACAAAAGGAGATCCTTAACAGGTATTGTTTTCACTGTTGGTGGAAATGTTGTTGGCTGGAAGTCAAATCTTTAGCATGTAGTAGCTCTGTCTACTATTGAAGCTGAATACATGGTCTTGTATGAAACTGTAAAAGAGGCACTATGGTTGAAAGGAATACTTTTTGAACTTGGTTTAGGAGATGGAATTCAACAAATTATGTGTGATTCTCAAAGTGTTATTCATTTATCTAAGAATAGTGTTTATCATGAAAGAACTAAAAATATTGATGTCAGACTACATTTTATTAGATACATTATTGCAGACGATAAGGTGAAGGTGGAGAAAATATCCACTGTGTGCAATCTAGCAAATATTTTGACTAAAGTTGTACCTATTAACAAATTCAAGGATGCCCTGAAATTGTTAAAGTCCAACAGTAGTGATTTCTTTCTCTTATCTCTGTTATTTCTATTTTCAATTTGTTTTGGAAATGCTAATGCAATTTCTTGTTTTGTAGGTTCTGTTCTAGTTTCTTTGTATATGTTTTCCTGTGTCCTAGTGTCCTCTATTCTGGCATTGAACTTGTATTCCCCTGTCTGTCTTCTGTTTGTGCTATGTCTTCTTGTGCTTCAAGGTGGAGTTTGTTGAGCCTTGTGAAGCCCAATAAGACCTCTACGGTTGCTAATTTTTTAGTGAAACTGTGCATTTTAATATTGATATATATAAAAATGTTATTGCACTAAAGTGGTGGACAACACATTTCTTTAATTGACCTTTACACTTCTTTTTACTCATCAACTCCAAAAGCTTCCTATTTGCTTTCTTTTTATCTTCTTGTTTTCTCTTTAGCCTAGCTCTACTAGGGTTTGCTATTATTGCACAAATCTTGAGTTTGGTGAGTGAAAACTGAGTCATGATGATATGGATCTTTGTGGTCTGTGTTCTGTGTTCCTATTGGTGTTGCATTGCAGGTGAAGGTAATCTCTCTCTCGGGTTTGGTTGAGAGGAAGATTGAAGACTGGGTAATGTCTGTTCTTGACATTGATAAAGAGTAGTTCTCTTTTGTTCCCTGTAAAGCTTGTTTTCGTGTTTACTTGTTATTCTGAGGCTTTGTTCTTGTTGAAAGTTTAGCCTTGAAATCCTGAGGAATACTGATATACTTCCAACATATAATAGTTTTTAGGTTTAATTAATTAATAAATTGTTTAAGAATTAGTAAATTAGATTAGGAATTAATGAATTATCATTTATTTGTATATTAATTTAAATTCTGAGTTATTTTATCATCTAGGAACCAACAAGAGAGGAAAAAAAGCCAAAAAGAGCAAGCCAAAGCTCTCGAATGAACCACGCGATCAGCGTGGGATCTCACGCGATTAGCGTGGAAGTGTTAAGATAAACAAGTTCAGTTCGAAGAGCCCGCGCGGTTAGCACCACCACCACGCGATCAGCGTCAGAGGCTGAAACAACAGACTCTCGGCTCGAACAAGTCACGCGGGTAGCGTGAACATCCACGCGAATCGCGCCATGCTATCAAAACTCAAACCTTCAATTCAAATGACTCACGTGATCAGCGTGAACACCCACACTATCAGCGCCAGAAGTCCAGAGCAGTTCATTTAACTCGAATAACCCATGCGAATCGCGTGAGAAGCTCGCTATTTCCCAAATTAAAAGATTTAAATTGATTCAGTGGAGGGAATAGTTCATTATTACTGGAATTAGACCTAGGACGTTTTGGGGCATAAAAGGGAGCCTCTGGGTCACAAAGAAAAAAGCTTTTACTGGGTTTTGGACAGATTTGCTCAAGAAGAAGCCATTGGAGACTCTTGGGAGAAGATTGGAAGCTGTGAGGAATTGCAGAACCATGCCCTGTGTAATATTTTCTTTTCCTCTGGTATGTTAGTCATGAAAGTATTGTCAACTCTAAGTATGCTTGGCTAATTTCTGTATTGTGGTTGAGCCATGAACCTATGAAGAATTCCTCCATGTATTGATTGGTTTTAATAAGAAGTTATCATATTTACTTTGTCTTACTCTATTCTTCACTGCATAATTCTTAATTTGGACCGGCCATTCTGTTAAGATACTTAGGGTTGGGATTCACAATAGGGATATTGGGATTCTAATTTCTGAAATGAGTAAAACAACAATTGATACATTGCCTAGGGATAGGGATGTGTGGTTGCAGCACTTTCAGGTTGTATTTGCTTAATGCTTGCTTTAAGAGGGAATCACTAAGGGATTAGGGTTCTTAATTTCATCAAAGGGTTAAACTACTAAGGGATTAGGGTTTAGCTAATCATAAGAGAACACATCAGCTAAGTAATTAGGATTAGTTCAAATTAATAATCAATCGAACATAGTAGGAAGGAATCATAGGGGATTGCGCTTAACTACAATCATCTTTCGTCACTGCAGTAAAATCTAATTACATTCGCTTACATTCTGGTTAATTTTCTGTCATTTAAATTACAGTACTCAATTACAAATCAACAAACTCTCTCAAACTTATTATTTTGTCTTCCAATTTCTAAGACATTAAGTTACATAAGATTGCATTCAATCCTTGTGGAGACGATACTTTACTTACTCACTTTATTACTTGAAACGAACGGTACACTTGCCGATTTCGCAACAAATGCTATTGTAATATTTCTTTGGTACTTTAGTGTTAATAAAGGGTCTACAGGTTCTTTGCTCTTGGATGTAGGTAATAAGAAGTTTCTCCTAGTTACTGAACCAAGTAAAATACTTGTGTGTTATTTCTTTCTTTTATGCTTCCGCTTTCATTTTCAATTTGATTATGTGCTTAAAACTTTAACATCAACATTATTGTGAAGATAACTGGGATGCACTTAAAAATCAGCATAATGAAGTTGATTATCTGAATTTATTGAAGTATTGTTTCTCTTCTGCATATATGCTAGCGTCACTGCATAATGTTCTTGAGATTGCTATTTAAAAGAAAAGGTATTATTATTACTTTACAAGAAAAGTTACATGAAACCGAAAATGATACCATAGACAGTTAATGTAACTAACTTGATAGCCAAAATAAATAAATATACGGATGTCAATGTATTGTTACAAATGTAAGAAAAGTTATATGAAAAGTTGTGTTAAAAGTATGCTTATAACCTCCGGATTTTCATTGTCTTTCTTTTTCTCTTACTGATTTTATTTGGTATATTAAAAGAAAAGATATAGCTTAGGAAATTTTTTAACTTGTAGACTTGTAGTCGAGTTCCCCTTTTTTTTTTCAATTTTTTTCTTTTCATAAGTGCATTCCAGGTTGCTAGTATATTAATATGTAGTTGTGAATGAAATTAAAGGAATTCATGTTGTCCACTTCTATTGAATTGAAAAAAAATATAATGATCCTTTCATGTGTATTGTAAATATATGTGATCTGTCCTCATAAATGCTTTCTTCCTTGTATATTTTGAAGTCATTATTGAATTTGCTTCCGTTGTGTTTCACACAATGATCTTTTGATTTACCTCAAACCTTCATGGAAGGACAAGTATTGAGATAATACTTATCTGCAGGGTTGGATTTGGGAACCAGAAGATTAACAATCATGTTTATTGGACGCTTGGATCTTTCATAATTGAAACAATGGCAGAACCCCTTGAATTGGAACATATTGTTGGGTCACGACCCCGGACCCTCAAATTCCGATCTATGTTCAAACCAGTGTGCAGAAGCGAAAATAAGATGCACAAGATAAAGGAAGAGAAATAACACGCAAAAAATTTGTTTAACATGGGAAAACCATCACGGTGAAAAACCCATGGGACACTAGTTCAGAATCAAACATCCACTATCTGAAAATAATGGGTTACATCAAATGCACCAAAGTGGTGGTTCACTCAACCTCTCCAACAATGGTGGACCAACTGAGCTCTCAACCTATATCGCCACAACACTACGGGACACTCTATATCCGATCACGCCAGGAAGACTTTCGATACAGAGTGTAGAACTTAACTGGAATCTAATACGCACTCAAGATGTTCACTTAAGGCTCAAACAAAAGCTCTCTCTCTCAGAAAACTCTCAGACTCTCACAGTCTCAATACAATGAAGAGTATCACTTAACCTCAAGCCTTAATGTCTTATATAAGAGAGGGGGGAGGTCCTGTTGATCCACTTGAGTGTCTGCTTCTCGAGCCTTTCACCTAAAAAAGAAGCCACCAACAAAGTCTGACTCCTTTTGGCTTTGTGGAATGTCAATGCATAGAGACTTGAGCCAGCATTTAAGACGGAACAGTTCCCAACAATTCTCCCTCTTCCGACTTCAAATGCATCAAATTCAGACAGCTACCCGGCTTCTTCAAACAACAGGTTTAGCTTCAGCAACCCGACATTCTCCATGCAACAAGTTTATCATCAACCCAGCATCTTCAAAGAGACTGGTTTAACCCAGCACCTTCACAGCAATCTTCAAATTTCCTTGCTGATACCAGCTTAGTCATCATATCGGACCAATTCTGGTCAGTGTGCACTTTGGCAAGTCCGAGTTGTCCATCTTCCACCACATCCCGGATCCAGTGATATCGCACATCAATGTGCTTAGTGTAGGAGTGATAGGTTGAATTCTTCACCAGATGAATGGCGCTCTGGTTGTCACACATCAACTCGTACTTGTCTTGGTCATGGCTGAGTTCCATGAGAAACTTCTTCATCCACAGCATCTCCTTGCTTGCCTCGGTCACGACAATGTACTCGGCCTCGATCATCGAAAGTTCCACACACTTTTGCAATTTTGATTGCCACGAGATTGCTCCTCCAGCAAATCTCATCAAGTATCCGGTCGTCGACTTCCTCGAGTCAGAATCTCCCCCTAAATCGGCATCCGAGTAGCCTTGCAGCCCGGCTTCTCCATCTCCAAATCGGAGACATAATTCGGTTGTACCTCTTAAGTACCTGAAGATCCACTTCACTGCTTCCCAATGCTCCTTGTCGGGGTTCGATAGAAACTGACTCACCATTCCAACTGCAAACTCCAAGTCGGGTCTAGTGCAAACCATTGCATACATCAAACTTTCGACGGCAGATTGGTATGGGATCTTCAACATCTCTTCTCTATCTTCATCTGATCTCAGACACTACTTCTTATTCAGCTTCACGTGTCTGGCTAAGGGGGTGCTTACTGTATTGGCCTTGTCCATGTTGAATCTCTTCAAAATCTTCTCAACATATTTCTCTTGACTTAGCCACAGTAGCTTCTTCTTTCTATCTTGGATTATCTTAATTCCAAGAGTCTGCTTTGCAGGGCTGAGGACCTTCATTGCAAAGGAAAAGTTCAATGCCTTCTTCAACCCGGCAATCTTCATCTTGTCTTGCCCTACAATCAGCATATCATCTACATAGAGCAGCAGAATCAAGGAATCTCCAGTCTCATACCTCTTCACAAATACACAGTGGTCGGGTTCTGTCTTCATAAACTTGTGCTCATTCATGAAGGACTCAAATTTCTTGTACCACTGTCGAGGTGCTTGCTTCAAGCCATAGAGACTCTTCTTTAACCGGCATACCATGCCATCTCATCCCGGAGCTCAGAACCCTTTAGGTTGCTCCATATATATCTCTTCCTCCAGCTCACCGTGAAGGAATGTTGTTTTCAAATCCATTTGTTCTACCTTGAGGTCGGTTGAAGCCATCATGGCCAACACGGTTCGGACCGAGGTCATCTTTACAACTGGAGAGAAAATCTCTTCAAAATCAACACCTTTCTTCTGATTGCAGCCTTTTATTACAATCTGGGCTTTGTATCTTGGCTTCTGCCCATTCTCATCAAGTTTGATTTTATACACCCACTTGTTCTTTAGAGCTCGTCTTCCTTTAGGCAACTCGGTCAACTCATAAGTCCGGTTCTTGTGCAGGGACTTCATCTCGACCTGCATTGCCTTCAGCCATTCTTCTTTGTCTGAGCTCGTCATGGCCTCATCATAACTCTGAGGCTCACCATTTTCAGCAATGATGGTGTATTCATCAATGGAATACCTTGTAGCAGGTCTCTTTTCTCTAGTGGGGTATCTCGATTGTTCTTCTACATTGATCGCTTGAGAACCCAGTTCATACCGGTCCTCTTCCTCAACTCGGACCTTAGTATCTTGGTCCTCATCATCAACTCGGACCTCAGCGTCTCAGTCCTCATCAGCTTGTTGCTAGTCTTCATTTCCTTCATTAGGTTCTCCCCCTGCTTCAGTTCGGACAGTGGGGACGGGTTCTTCCCGTCGGACAAGAACCCAAACTTTAGGCTTTGAGATGTGATGAATTGTCTTATCTTCATGAAAAATCATATCTCGGCTTCTCACTATCTTCTTGTTAATCAGATCCTAAAGTCTGAACCCAAACTCGGTCTTTGGTGATCCAAGGTAGATACATTCCTTCATCTTTACATCGAGCTTTGCCTTCTCATCTTTAAGGACATGCACGAAAGCTCGGCATCCAAACACCCTCAGGTGGCTATATGCTGCTTTTCGCCTACTCCAGACTTCCTCTAGGATTCCCCCTTCAAGTGGTCATGATGGTGAGAGGTTGATTAGATCAATCGCGATTCTGACAGCCTTTCCCTAGAAGGATTTCGGCAACTTAGCACTGGACAACATACTCCGGACCTTCTCTTCAATAGTTCGGTTCATCCTCTCAGCCATTCCATTCAATTCTGGGTCTTTGGAGGTGTCTTCTCAAGTCGGATCCCGGCTTCTCTGCAGTAAGCATCAAAGGGACCACAATATTCACCACCATTGTCTGAGCGAACAGTCTTCAGCTTCAACCCGGTCTCCCTGTCTACCATAGCATGGAATTCTTTGAAAAATTGGAGAACCTAGTCTTTTGTCTTCAGCAAATAAGCCCACACCTTCCAGGAATGATCATCGATGAAGGATACAAAATACTGAGCCCCTCCCAATGATTTCTCTGACATAGAGCAGACATCAGTATGAACGAGGTCAAGGATATTCATGCATCTTCTGGGTTAATCCGGTTTTACAAATGGAACCCTGTGCTGCTTTCCAGCTAGGCAGTGCGTGCAATTCTCCAGCACTTGGCCCCTCAACCCAGTCAGTAGCTCTTTTTTCTCCAAGATCTGGAGCCCTTTCTCACTTATGTGACTGAGACGCTTGTGCCACAACTCCGTGCTAGGTCCATCTCGGATAGAGTTGGATTCTCCTTCTTTTATCCTTCCTTTCATGACATGCAAGGAACCTTCCTTCTCACCTCTAGCCATGACCTAGTTTTCATGGGTCAGCTTCCATCTACCTTCACCAAAGTAGCTCTCTAACCTGGCATCATCGGCACCCTATGTCCATGGTCAGGGTTATATCACTGAAACTATTGCTAGTCACCTGATTGCCCATCTTTACGACCCCAAGATCTTTCTTTCTGTAGGTAGAGAAGAATCTTTCGTGTGGGGTGACGTGGAATGAGGCATCGGAGTCAACAATCTAGGTGCAATCTTCATGGGCGATGTTCAAATATTCTTCGCCAAGAAAGAATATCTCGGCATCGACAGCCACAGCCGTGGTGCTCTTGTCATGCCGCCTTCTGGGAATGATCTGATCCGGCTTCACATAGCCATTCTGTTCGTCATTCTGTCGAGTTCGGCAGTCTGTCTTCTTGTGTCCTACCTTCCCACAGTAGAACCACTTCACCTCAAACTTTGGCCTAGACCGGCCTCTGGACTTGTCTTGTCCATCTCGACCCTGGCTCTTCCCGCAACCTCGGGCGTCGGATTTTCCTCTATACTCAGCAATGTGAGCCTCGGTCGTGCTGGTTGCACCTCATTCTTGTCTCCTGGCTTCTTCATTCAGGAGGTTGTCTGTCACAGTATCCATCGTGAGTTTTCCTTTAGGAGCCGAGTTACTCAAAGCCACTACCAGAGTATCCCAGCTATCTGGCAGTGAACTTAACAGAACAAAGCTAGCATCTCGTCTTCAATCCTCATGCTAGCTTTGAAGAGTTGATTCAAAATACCTTTGTAGGTATTGAGGTGCTCAATCATACTCATGTCGTCCTTGTATTCTAGCTTCACAAGTCGACGTACCAGGTGTGCTTTGTTCCTGGGAGTCTTCTTCTGAATCATCGACTCTAGCTTGTTCCATAATTCGTAAGCATTCGTGAACTCTGCCACGTGCTCAAAAAGGCTTTTGTCAATGTACTTCCTTATTGTTGCTACTGTTTTCCGGCTCAGGATCTCCCACTCCTTGTTGGTCTTTCCAGCCGGTCTCAAATCAAGGACGATGGGCTCATGCAAATCCTTGCAGTAGAGATGATCTTCCATCATTGGTCTCCAATAAGTGAAGTTGTCTGCGGTCAGCTTGAACATATCTTCATCATGAGTTATGCTGCCGGACTCCATCTTCTCCGTCACGACCCCAGACCCTCAAATCCCGGTCTATGTTCAAACCAGTGTGCGGAAGCAAAAATAAGATGCACAAGATAAAGGAAGAGAAATAACACAGAGACAATTTGTTTAACGTGGAAAAACCATCACGGTGAAAAATCCACGGGACACTAGTCCAGAATCAAACATCCACTATCTGAAAATAATGGGTTACATCAAATGCACCAAAGTGGTGGTTCACTCAACCTCTCCAACAATGATGGACCAACTGAGCTCTCAACCTATACCGCCACAACATTGCGGGACACACTATATCCGGGCACGCTGGGAAGACTTTCGATACAGAGTGTAGAACTCAATTGGAATCTAATACACACTCAAGATGTTCACTTGAGGCTCAAACGAAAGCTCTCTCTCTCAGAAAACTCTCGGACTCTCACAGTCTCAATAAAATGAAGAGTATCACTCAACCTCAAGCCTTAATGTCTTATATAAGAGAGGGAGGAGGTCCTGTTGATCCACTCGAGTGTCTACTTCTCGAGCCTTTCACCTGAAAAAGAAGCCATCAACAAAGTCTGACTCCTTTTGGCTTTGTGGAATGTCAATGCATAGAGACTTGAGCCAGCATTTAAGATGGAGCGGTTCCCAACACATAAATACAGGGATGATTGTTGGCAATGAATCAGCCACATATTTTTCATTATTGGCATTTCTTTTCTTAGGCATACTTGCTGCATTCTTTGTAATGCAATGGAGAAAGCCACAATTGAAGACAGTAGACGACCTCGAGAAGGGACGCTATATTGTTACACGTATACCCAGGTGCCACTGTTACCTCTTCCTAGAATTTGTTAGATTCAATTTTCCACATTTGTGAAGAACATGCAAGTTGATGTGCTTTTCATGTTCATCCAAAACTTCTCAAAGAGAAACGTCTAAGCTCCACAGCAACATTGATATTTACTTTTACAGCCCCTATTATGACACAGAAAGGACCATTCTCTGGAATATGTAGAGATAGCTCATTAATATTTGGCTGTTTCATTGATATTTGTAATCTAAAGGGGTGAGTAGTTAGGTGGTTATGGTAAATTAGGTAGTTAATTCAATTTTACCTAGTATATAAGCCCCACTGCTTGTATCCTAATAGTTAATTAATTTCTTTTTTTTTTAACAATTTCATCAAATTTATATTGAGTTTAATGTCTATTGGGAAAAAATTGGTTTATCCTGTTATCCAATCACAAATTATTATTTGAATTACTTTAAGATAATTATTTAAAAGTCAATAAATTTATTATATATTATAAATTGTGATTTGATTATTATGTAAAACTTTTTATACATCATTGATATTTTCTTGATTTTAATTTCTCTTTATGTCTGATGGACTCTAGCCGTGTTTTCCTGCAGGGGCAAGAGGCCTTAAATATTGCCGGTGTAAATGTGTAGTTTGGTAAGCATTTTTATTGGTTAAATTTTATGTAGTATTTTAATTGATGCACAAATGGTTTAGTATTTTATGCAGCGAAGCTTCTTTGGAACTTTTTACAATGTTATTATACTTGTATATTTATCTAAACCCGTTCTTTCTTTCCCTTTCTTCTTTCCTGCTGCAGAGGTGTTTCTAGGTTGAAACATAACATTCTATACTTATTTACAACGGAACTTGAGCATATTGCAATTCAATTCGTTAAACTTGACAATAAGACATGTACAGTAGGCCACGGAGGATAACTTTCTTTGGAATTTAAGAGAACAAAATTTTTCAAACAAGCTATTAATATTATATAAAATAGAATTCTCTTGCGAATATACTTCATGGAATTATAAGTGATTTTTTTTATGGAATAAGTGAATGGTTAAAACATCTTTTTCTTTTAATAATATTTTTTATGATATTCTTAAATACTTCTTAACTTTTTTCTTCTTCTGAGTTATTAACTATTTTAAGCATTAATAATATTTTTCATACACTAACTATTTGATTAATTAATTATCTTTTTTTATAATATGGAATTATATTTGGTATTCTTCAAACACATTTTTTTATCTCTGATATATATCATTTTGTATAGGTAAGTATATATAACTTAAACCTTCAAATTTATTGTCTGTAGATTTTCCATGTTAGTTTTTTCGTGAAATTTTTTTTAAAAAAAATTTGTGATTTTCTTGCAATTTTTTCTGCAAAATTTGCTAAATTTTGGAGAAAACATGATTATTTTCTTAAATTTGTTGAAAAAATCATAGAAAATTTAATATTTTGTGCATTCTTGTACAGATATTTTTTTGTATTTTTTACAATATTTTATTTTGTATATATAAAAAAACTTAATATTGCCTATTGTTGTTTCACAAAAATAATTTACAAATAAACTTTGATTTTTTTTATTCAATAGCATATGAAGGTATAATTAAAAATCGTAAAGATGTTATTAATCAATTTTAAAAAAGATACTTTAATATCATTAGAGATAATTAATTAAGAAAATAATTAACATTTGAGTAGTATTATTAAATTGTGAAAATCACCAATAAAAATAATATTATCAAAACCATTATATATAATTTATACATTAAATTTTAATTTTTTTTCTCCTCGAAAACTTTATCTCAAGCTCCACCACTACTTGTGGATATATAAAATGTGGTTGAGAGGGAAAACTTAGATTACTAGCCAGATTCTACTGAATATACTCGGGACTCATGAGTGAGTCTGGTTGAATTTTTTTGAAAAAAATCTCCCAACTCAACCTATTGCTTTGATGTGTTCGTCGGACAGAAAACATCCCAAATTCAACCTTTAAATACCACAATTTAAAAAACAACACATTGATTCATCTTGAGGACCTCGAATGTTCAATTTAAATTGAGCATGGGTCAACACAAAAATAAAAAGCTGATTAAGTAAATATTTACCTTTCAACACAAGCTGATTAAGGTAAGCCTTCCTCTCGAAAATTGTAAACTAGCTTAGACTTGTCTAATGTTCTCTGATTTCGTTTTCCCAGTGCCCTTTCAAATTTCCTCGTCCTGCACACTTTTTCAAGTCCAAGATGTTGCTATGCACATATTTTCCTTGTTTACTCTGCGCAGCCATCCTCAAATTTCTAGTCTTATGCTTCAACCAAATTTGAAGTTATCTATTTATATTTATAATAAGGTTTAATTACTGATTTAATTCCTGAATTTAGGATAATGATTTTTTTAATTCTTGAATTTTGATAAATTATTATTTTTGTGTCTAACATAATAAATTGATATTTTATGATGATTTTTAACATTTTTTAATAATTTTTAGTACTTTATAGTAATTTTAAAATACAAATCCAAACACCTAAAAATAAAAATTAATTTATAGCAGTTAAAAACTACCATAAAATGGTAATTTATTATGTCAGAAATTAAAAAGATATTTTTTAAAATTCAGAAGAAAAAAAAGATTTTAAATTTTAGGAACTAATATATCCCAAATTTAAGTACTAAAACAGTAATTAAATATATTTATAATATATAAAACCTTGTGTATCCATTTATATGATGCTATCAGGGGATTCTCTTCCTATGTAGCTAGCCTCAGCATCTCCAATCAATGAGATTCAACTGTTACATCCTTCAACATATTTATTAGTTATGTAAATTCTCTAAACAACGACCCACTCATTCTTTGTACAAACCATTGTTTAAAATTCTTCACTGTTGCTTTTATTTCACGTCCTCTTTCTCAAATTAACGAGTCTTTTAAGATCATGCATTTATTCAAGTACATGTTCTATAAACTTTCAACTGAATAATAAACCATTTTCCAGAAAAAAAAAAAAATGTTTCCATATTCTAACCTGATTAGTTGAAAGGAAATAATGGAGTGGATGAACATGTAAAGCAATTTATTTATTTTTTATGCAAGCACTGCATGTGAAATAATTGTATGTATAGGCCTACCAAATTTATTTTTTTCTTATTGAATAAATCATAATTCATACAATTTATACATTCTTGCTATGGTGAATATTGCACATTTGATTGGCTTCAGTTGCATGGAAACAAGATAGCGGTTCCAATTTTATCTTGTAATTAAAGATTTTCATTCAAGCAAGTTGAAAGACACAGCTTCTCTACTCACAGGATCTAAAAATAACCCGAACATCTTTTCATCTACTATCACTTGTTAAATAAACTTCGACCTTGTATAGGTTTAATGTATAAAAGTTGAACCGTGAAATGTTTTCAGTTAGCTTAAACTTCAATCTCATTATTTTGTTTCCTCTCCTCCTTTAGAGACATTTTTTTTTAGATAAGGTGGGACACTAAATGTAAACACCTCTAGGATCCACTAGATCCATCTCCTATTGGTAACTTCAATTAAACAATTTTTTTTTTTATCTTTCTTTTGTGTCATTATTTTTTTGATAAAGTAGAATAATCTTCTACTAAAAGTCAAGAATTAATCTCAAGGTACTAAGATTTATTTAAGGGATTGACTTCTTTCAATAAATATTTTTCCATATGTACAAGTCAGGAATCGAATCAATAATTTTTTCATGCCATTTGAATAAATAACATAAATAAACTAAGAATTACAAGCTTTACTTTATATCTCTTTCTTGCCATGTTCCTTCACCAAACCATCAAACGACAAGCCATGTTCCTCCACCACACCATCAAACGACAATCCTCTACAATGGCATCAATTATGACAGTTTAGCGTCTAAGGGTGTTTGTGCCGATTGCATTCAAGCTTTTAATGTGGAGGACAGGTAACTTTTAAAGAGAGACTTAGACACTTTTTAAAATTTTTACGATAAATAAGTTTATTAACTTTTAAAATAATTAAAATAATGATTTGTGATTGAATAATAATGTAAAACTGTTTTATACTGACAGTGCATATGTCATACATTAATTCAATTATGTCCGGGTCTCCCTAAAAAAAAGAATAGTTTTTTAAAAAAACATAAAAATAAAAATAAAATAAAAAAGAAGTATAAAAAAAGAAAAGGGCCCCAAAATGACCTAATGGCCTCTTTGAAAGTCCATTAGGTCAAGTGGGAACAATATAAAAGCATAAAGGAAGGGGATTTAAAAGAAAAGAAAAAAAACACACCGAAGAGGCACAGATACTAGAGAAAATTACACAAACGAGGCACGGATCCCACAGAGCGAGGATTGACCAATCCAGCAATGCCATTTGGCATCGTCGTGGGGTCTCTTAGGTTACCCCTCATTCCTTCCCTCTATTTCTCTCTTTTATTTGTTGTTTTTGTTTGGTCAGTGTCTCTTCGTTTCATCTCGTCAGTGGGCACCTTGGCTGCCGACGAGAGCCTTTGTGGTCACCTTCGCGCTATGACCTCGACCTTTGGCCTTGTTGTGGTGGCTCGAGGACGCGTGAGAAGTTCTTCCTCACGTTTTTAGCTTCATCGTCGCGCCACCACATCGCGCAACAACCATGCAGCCTTGCACCGCCATTGCCACTGTCGCCCTGTGCAGCAGCCTCACATTGCTAGGTCCCCGCGTCAATGGCGTTAGGGGGCCATTTCTCTTCCGTTTGGCTTTTGCCTCCCCAGCACCATTTTGGCTACAAGGGCACCAAGGATTTCCAACCCTAATGCTATTTGCGACTTGAGCCAGGTTGTTCTGACCTGATTCCAACCTTAGCCCAAAAATAAACTTTATTTCTACTATCTACACCCATATTTTCATAACTACACCCCTTACTTGGTGGGCTTGGCCCATTCTGAAACAAAATACATAATGTTGTTTACACCAACTGTCATCATAACTACACCCCCTTACCTACATGTTGAGCTGATCCATTCTAAAACAAAATATATAATGCTAATTACTGGCACCATTTGCAGAACTACATTTTGAAATTAAATAAGCACCCTTAATTACTAAGTGTACGCACCCTTAATTACTAAGTGCACTCTCCACTTTTGTTCTATCCTTTTCTATGTTCATTTGATTACGTAATGCTATGTCAATTATTCATTTATTTTTGCAATTCCACTTTAGTAATATTTTAGTGTACGCTTACGTTCCTTACGCTCTATGCTGAGTCTCCAACTCGCTTGGTGATGTTTCAATAACGTGTGGATAGATTTTGTGAATGTCATGTTGGGTCATCAACTTGCTTGACTTCACAGAGTTTATCGCAAATCCAAAATCTTTTTCAATAAAAATCTAAAAATACTCAAATAAATTATCACTCAATTTTCTTTTTTGTTCACAAATTACACCTTACTTGAGATCACTTCAAGGTCCAATGCCTTAAGCAATTCTCTTTGCTTTTTCTTAAAATTCAAAGTTTAACAACTTTTTTTCATGTAATTGAAACAAATCTTTCAAAAAAGATAAAGTCAACCCAAGACACAAGTTGTTTTCTACTGAAGAACTACATAAGTCTTATCTTCTCATTGCACTTGGGGATATGTAGGAGCGATGACAAACCCCTTGTCGACCTAAAAAACTAATATATATATATATATAATCATCTTTTTTCTAAAAATTAAAAATTTGCTTTATTTTTCTTGAAAAAAACAAAATATAACAAACATAATTCATCTTCTTAAGGGAAGATAAATAATTAAAAAGTCACTTTATTTTTAGCACACTCGATTAAAGGCTATCGTCTTCATGACAGACACATGGGGTGCTAACACATTCCCCGTGCGTAAACGAATCCCAAACTATTTTTCTCTCAAATCGTAGACCATTCTTTATCTTTTAGGTTTTTCCGATATTTTCCTTAAATAAACGTTGGTAGTGACTCCCCTAAGTTTTCCTTTTTAGTAAAACTCATTTTCTTTATCTTTTTTTTTTATCGTCGTCCTGTCGTGACCAGCCATGTTGCAACAGATGAAATTCACTTTTAAATTATAAAATGGATAAAAATATTTTCTTATTGTCATAAATATGAAAATGTTCAAAATTCATACCTATAAAATTTTCAATACATATTTTCGTCATCATAAAATTGAAATGTGTCATTTTTAGACTCGGAACAAGATTCAGATATCTAAACATATATGTATTGCTTTTTTACATCGATTATAATTGTTACATTTATATCATTTATACATATAATCAATATAAAAAACATTGCATCTATATCGTTTATATGTATAACCAATGTAAAAAATCATTATTGTAGGTTTGAATTCAATTTTGTAAGAACAAAAATCATACTAAAAATTTTGCATGAAGAAATTATAAACATATTCTTATTTATGATGACAAAAATCATATTAAAAAATTATATAATTATCAATTTGTTTTAACTTATTTTTATTACTTTTAATTTCAACATTAAAACAACTTTTGAAAAAATGGTATTAGTTTTAATTTAAATTTTAGGCCTTCGTTGAGGTGGACCACTTTGATATATGACCCATTTAGGATAAGAATTGTTAGCCGTTGGATTAAATGGTTATTATAGGCCAGCACACACAGGATTCCACAACCCTCTCCCACCAATTTCTCTTTCAATCGTTCGCCACTGTGTGTTGTTGTTGACAAGAGGTTGCCAGATATTCACCATGCGCAGCGCAATGCCTTCCCCACGCATGCTACGACACTGAAACCCAACGCATCCACTCCCTCACCTCAACAACAAAAATAACTTCTCTCCTCGCTCATAATTCAATATAATGGTTTGTACATTGTAAAAGACTACATACCTTATTCTCCTCCAGAGATTTCAAGCTATCGTAGGTAAGAAAGAAAAATATTGTATGCAATCTTATCCTTACATATGAAAAAAATTATTTATTGATTCGAATCCATGAACAAAAGTCACTAAGATTAAACTTTACCACTCTAAAAAATATTGTAACAATTTGTGGTCTGGTTGGTGACGACAGTGATAAGGACGCGGACAGCGGAAGAGGTCATTGAGTTGGACAGCGAGGTGTAGAGGCGTTTCACAGTAAGGCTTGACCTCGGATTTATAGTAACTTTTAAGATAAAAAAAATATGATACAAACAAAGTCTCTGCAGCTCTAACTTATCAATGAGTTTTGGGGTGAGCGAAAATTGTGCAACAGCCAGCAATGTTACAGCATACGCCATCAAAACTTTCCATAAACCTGAACAACACTACAATGTAAAATTTCTAACCTAGAGTGTCACACTGGCGCGCTTATTATGTCAAATCTAGAAAGAGAATACCAACAAATGTCCCAATATTGATATCGGACTGGAATGCTGTGTGTATTTTAAAATATGTTAATATAGATGAGCTTTATTCAAGACTTAAAATTGAAACTGCATTTGGGGACTGTATCCAAGAGCTTCAAGATGAGCAGCCATAGCCTTGTTCATGGGAGGTGGTCCACACCTTAATATCTGGAAAGAAATATTTAGTTAAGTTGTCATCTTAAGGGTGTGATTGGTTTAGAGGATAGAAATAAGATAGAAATAGAAGAGACCTAAAATTATATGTTGTGTTATTTGGTTTAAGAGAAATAGATAAGAAATAATATTTTTTGTATGAAAGAAAATCAATTTTTTTTACCTACAACATCGATTCATTTGGCTAAAAAAATGATTTTCTTGTCTAAAATCAAAGAAAATCGATTTTTTGTTATAAAAAATTGATTTTTCTGTCATTGGGAAGAGAGAAATTTGTAACTTTACTCTCCAAAATCACGAGTACCCACTTCATTTCTATCTTCGGTAACTTATTTCTTTCTTTGGAACCAAACACAGCCTAAATGTGAGTGGGGGAGATATGGAGTGGAGTGTGAAAATTACCTTAATATCCGATGCTGGTGCAGGGAAATGTGTTTGGATCATTTCCCTAGTGACGAATCCAACACCACCGTCCCATATCTCTGGTGGCTGCATGGTATATTTATTCACAACAAAAATGACAACATATTTAGAAGCTAGATGCCATGCTTGTAAATCCCCTAAATTATTGTCTCAGCAACAGCAAAAGAAGAAATAATACCAAGCAAATACAGTTAAAGTGAAACAAAAAGGCATAACGAAATGTAATGGAGCTAGAGGTTAAGAAGAGTTAAGATTACCTGATTTAGAACATAGTAAACTTTGAATTGATTAGGGAACTTAATGGCAAAAGCATCCAGCTCTTCCTGTAAAAGAAAACATGCAAGATGGATTGAGATGTTGATCGGTACTCCAAGATTGAGAGTTATAAACTATAGCACATTCTTATGTTTTTCACTTTCGTGATCCCTGTGCAATTGGATTTTGAAGATATTTCTCTGTCCAATGATCAATATCCAAAGGATAAAGGGCGTATGTACAGAAAGTCTATATATCTAGTTTACTGTATCATTTGATTAACATCTCCATCCCTAAACTGAAAAGTTCATATCAGAATTTCAATGGATGTTACAGCAATACCACTTGATATGGCCACACATCATGTATTGATTGAATAAAATTGTGAAATGAATACAGATGCTATGCATTTGTATAATGCAGCTGCATTTATGACTCATCAAGTAGTTACTAGTTACTACAGCGAGGTCTCCTAACTACTACTAAATTCTATCGGTATAACCAAGTTTGTTCTATTTTTAGGGAAAATATAATAAGTGATATAGGCAAACTGTCAGCCATCGAGATTGTGTTTGATCGTGGGTGGAGAAAGTTATGGATTGAATGTGACTCCAAGCTAGCGGTCGAGGCTGTGAATAACACAAACTTGGTGCCTTGGAAGATTAGAAACCGTTGGAAAAACTCATTGTATTTAGCGATATCTATGTCTTTTTTGATTGGTCACATTTATCGTGAGGGGAATTCTTGTGCAGACCTTCTAGCCTCTCATGCCACCATCTTAGATGGGTTTTTTTGGTGGGACTCTTGTACTAGTTTTATTCAGAGGGTTTTTGTAAATGATAGGAATGCTGGACCTAACTTTAGATTTAGGTAGTTTTTCCTTTGTTTTTCCCTTGGTTCCGGTCTGGTTCCCCCATGGATGGTCTTTTGTACTTTCATCTTCCTGATTTTATATGTCAGGGGGCTGCTGGTTCCGGGTTATTGAGGTGCCAATCAAGAACCTTTAAGCCGCAGCAACCCCCACTTTTTCCTTATAAGAAAAAATTGTTAAATGGGAGAAGTTCGCCAAACCGTCTAGGATCTTGGGGCTGCCAGGGAGTATATTAGAAAATACTAGCTCCAGAGGCTTAAAAATAGACTGCAAGCTAAGGAGAGAAGAGACTTAAGGGAAGACTGATTTCAGGGCAAGCACTTAAGGGCCTTCGACATAGATACGCAAAGCAAAGGGGATGAAGAATCTCTTGAGGAAGACCAAAGACTTGATTACTCAAATCTAATAATAAATTAGGAGTATACAAGTTATTCTCTGATAACAATCTAGTCTTTAATTCCTCCTAGTTCAGATACTATACCAAATTGATTTTTTTTGCAAATACAGATTAATAAAATTTCTGCATCTGAAACCTCTTTTTCAATATGAGTGTTGAGATTGGGAAGTATTTAGGCACCTGATTAATAGGACAATAGGTAGTGGGGAGCATGGAAATCTTGGAGACTGAAATGTGTGAAATTTCCCAAGTGAACAGATGATTGCTACTCTGTATAGGTGGATTTTAGCCATGTCGTGCATGTCAGATCCAGACTAGTCACTATGCAATGACATTAGAACTTCAGATCATCTCCTATTCAGTCAGTGTGGTAAGTTAATTTCTTAATTTTCCCTATGAATGACATTAGGATGCAATAATTCGCATCCTGGAGTATGTTAAAGGAGCTCCAACAAAGATCTTTTATACATAGACAAAGATCATAACTCGAGTTGTAGCCTCCTGTACGATATTTAAATGTAGATTTAGATAGGCTCTCCCAATGACAAAATGTTACTCAATCTTTATTGGTGGCAATCTGGTTTCTTGGAAAAGCAAGAAACAAAGTGTGGTTGCAAGATCTAGTGCAGAAGCAGAGTATTGAGTCACGGCTTCAACTACCTATGAGCTTTGGCTCAAAAACCAGATTTAGGAACTCATTTATGATAATTAGAAAGCCTTACATGTTCCCTCACATCCGGTATTTCCCAAGAAAACCAAACATACTAAGATAGATTGTCATTTCCACTAAACCATCGAGAGTTTCTCAACATAGTTATATATGTGATGAACTTGGTACATGCAAGTTATATGTTCCAATTTGAAGGACTGTTGCAAATAGGCAATTACAGTAATAATGTAAGTAGGTAAGATTATAGTCTTTTAACTATGTTAATAAGGGTAGCTATATATTTTTGTAATTATTTGTAATCATTTTTGTATTTATAACACTTAATATAAATATTTCTCCACTGTAATTCACACACAAAGATTTATTTATATGTCCTCTCATTTCTCTACCTTTCAACAACATTCAATCATGAAAAAATTATTTAGTTAGATTCTACCCTGCACATGCCACTGTATAAAAACACAACTGCAGTACAAATGTAATATTCTGGTTTCTACCAAAACAAAGGGCATGTGATGTCAGATAATAGTGGGTATACAAAGTACAACATTAGAGATAATGATATGAAAGAACATAAAATCATCCCCCTTTTAATTAATGTTAGTTTGCATTGAGTTCATACAGGAAGTCACATTTGTTGCAGTGTTCCATGAGATTCACTCATATGTTGGCCTACCCAACCAAAGTGCTTAGCTTCTACAAGAAAGCGAAAAGGGAATAATTGTATGGGGTACTCATTTATCAATTTGATTGGTAACACTAATGAATATGGATTAGAAAATTGAGCATATTCTAAACATGTCAAAGGTATATTCCACATGGGAAAATACAAGAATGTATAGAAGATTTACCTTCAAAAGAATGTCATCAAATGTGACATTGGCATATATCAAATTTATGTTGGTTTTGTCCTGTTGGTTTTCTAATATAGCTCTTGTAACCTCAAGAACAAAGAAAAAAAATATATATAATTATTACTAATTCAAAGTTAAAAAATGTAGAAATTGAAAGATCAAAGGACGACACGGAATCCTTTACTTATACATACTTGAAACATTGGGGTGATGCCAGTGCCACCAGCAATCATACCAAAAGCTCTTACTTGGTTGGGCTGGTACTTAAAACGTCCCTGGAGATATAAGAGTAAGTACATTGCAAATAACTATGCATTAGATGATTAGATATTTTTAAAATATGTTGTTGTTAAAGATATAAAATCGTTCATTAACCTTTACCAACAATAATGGACTTATACATTTTTTGGCATGGCATTAAGACTTAAGATAGATATTAGGTGAAGTTTCACCACACTTTTATATCTCAAGTCTCTGGTTTTCACAATAGGCTTGTACTAATAGAACTAAGATAGATTATTGTTATTACAAATAGCAGAACACCAATGTTCTGTATTGAAGTGGTGAATAATATATATTGAGGGTACTTGTTTCCTGTACTTTACTGTGTCACATCTCTTACGTTTTCCTTTCTCTGTCCCCCAATAACACCTTGGTATTTCATCTTTCAAGACATGTATTATCGTGATTTGTGAATGAGAAGTTTTATATGCTCAACCATACCAATAAATCATAGCTGTGAAAGAACAGATCAGACAAAAAGAAAATGAGCTGCCAGATCATCAACTGTCAATGTATAACATTACTGACCTCACGAGTTGATAAAATTAACTACTTACACGGCACAAAAATGTACTTTATAATACCTATAGTGCTAATTAAGTAGAATCCAGTCATAAAGAAATGTAATAGATTTTACTAAAAGAAAAAGTTGATGACTATATAGGATTACTTAAGAAATGCAGAGAGACCAGTCAGGGTGATTGTGTTGGCAGGCTAGCACTAGGGACTTATACACTAATGATATTTGTGTTGGAAAAAATGACAGATCAAAGTAGTCAGGGGCATTGAGCAGTTAACCTAAAGGTAACGAGTAATGCAGTATAAAAACTATAAATGTGAGACAAAAAAAAAAGGGATAATGGATTCATAATTTTCACAATCACAAATTGTGAAACTCAAATAAGGAGGATAGAGACATAATATCACTTGTTTTAAGGTCTGAAGTTTCAAATGACTGATAGTTTACACCAATCAATCCATTCAAAAAAAGTTTGTCCAATTTTTACTTGAAAGAAATATTATGCTTCAAGAATTTTGACAAGGAGTGTCAAGTCAAGGTAAACTTGCAATTAGGTTAGCAGAGGATACTCATAATTTACTAGAATCAAACTAAAGATTCCCCTTATTACCATTGTTATTGTACCAACAATGGAAGAATATGACCAATGCAGGTGGTAAACAGAAAAATTGTAAAGACTGAATAAGCTGTGGTTTGAGGGGTTGAAACTTCTCATCACCAGAATGGTGGGAAGTTAGGGGTAAGCAGACTCCCCTGACTTCACCCACCATTCTGGTATAACAACAATCCTTATTAATACAAATTAGTAAAAATCCCTATTCCTTGTTCATGTGCATCTTCTTCCTATTGTATACTTGGGAAATAGGAAGTCTAACATATACTTACAATAAACAACTTTGTGGATCAGAGCAACAACAACTTTAATGATGAATTTGACCACTTAATTACAGCATAGCCAAAACTTGCTAATAAATTAGTTGTCAAAAAGTATTAGAAGCTAATCAAATAACATTGATAATAAATTATTTAGACAAACATAGGACTAGGGAAGTAATGTTAGAACCTTTGGTCCCTTCACAGCCATGTAATCACCTTCACGCATCTCCCTAAAGTGATGAGACATCCGTCCTTGTGGATACATCTAATTATTATACAAACAATACAGGTAGCAAAACTCAATATCTATAGTTAAAAATAATAAATTGAAAAAAATCAAACACTGAAAGAAAAAAAGTTTAGTGGCACATAACCTTTACAACCAATTCAAAGTATCCAACATCAGTATCCAATGTTGTAGGAGTATATGGTTTTACAACTTCTTCACCAAGACTATCCTTCCCTCTGAAAAGAAGACCAAAGACATTCAAGATGAATAAATCACCAAAGTGTATTCATTGAGTGTGGTAATGTGATATAGTAACCCAATAAACTTATTGTGGGGTCCAAGAGGAAATAAAGCACTAAAATGACATTAAGCACTAATAACATCATCAAATGAATTGGAAAAGAGAAATAAAGCAATATAAACCTGCAGCTGATATGTTGTCCAATAGGAAGTCCCAACACTGAGTTAGGAGTAGGAAGATCAAATCTGAACGTGGCAACATTATGGCTGAGTTGAGTGCGTTTAACAAGTTTAAATTCTTTGAAGTTCTCAGGATCCAAGCACCCTACCACGAGACACAGAACCTTTATTTATTCTCAAGAACAACAAGCCCACCCATTATGCTAGTTATTTAGAAGATGGTAACAAAAAGATAAAAATCCCAAGTTAACTTTGATATCATGAAAGAATCAACAATATTTCAAATATTTCCTCCGTTCTTACATATAAGACCCAAGTACCTAATTCATCATGATTAAAAAAAATAGTTAATTTAGTTCATAACAATAAATTTATAACTTTCCAAAACCATTCTTGCCATTAATACTCTTTTCTCTTCTCTTATAATTGTTTGTCAATATATTTTCTCTCTAAGTATTTTTAGTCTAAAACTAATTTATACAAGAAATATTATAAATTAATTTTTATTAAAAAGAACAAACATGCCTTTAAATTTGGATCTTGTAAATAGTAATGGAAGGAGGATAAGTTAAGCTACATGCAAATAAATAAAAAAGAGCTAACATGCAAGCTTTAAGTCTCTGCACACACAGGAGAACAGTACAAATTGAATTGGCATGTTATCAGCAAATAAAATCCAATAAATCTCTAATTAGGTCAATTAAAAATGTCCCTTTATGCATAGACCCACCCAAAAGCATGGGTAATTACTAGGTGAAGGCTACGAATGCATAGACCTACCACCTACTTTATTAAAATTCAATAGTTAATCATAAGAATAGGGTAACAAAAAGATAAACATCCCAACTTAACTCTGATATCATGCAAAAAAACCAATTATATGTTAAGCTACCAGACAACAAATAAATTAAAAAAATAAAAAGTAAAAAAGTATTTTAAGTTTCTACACACAGAGTAGAACAGTACAAATAAAATTGGCATGCTATCAGCCAATGAAATCCAATAAATCTTTAATCAAATCAATTAAAAAATGTCCCTTTCTTTTTTCTTCCCTACATGGGATACTATTTTGGAAATATTTTCTGCATGCACAAGTTTCCATAAAAAACAAAAAAAAAATCTTAACGACAAACCATTTTGGCACACCCACAGCAAAGTTTTTAGGACCCATATCGAAAGAAACCAAAACAAACAACTCAACGCCTTTCGAAAGGAATCAAATTATTGGTGGAAATGAAAAAAAAAATCCAAAATAGAAAAAATAAAAAGAAAAAATAAAAAAGAAAAGACAAAAGCAAAACCTTTTGGCTTCTTGGTGACGTAGTAATAGTAAGCGGTGCCGCCAACAATGGCAACAAGAGCTACTGCCATGCTTATCATCTCTACCCTGTGACTCTGCGAAAATTCCATTTTTTGAGATCTGGGATTTTTTCCAACGATGACAAATGGGTTCTTCTTTCTTCTTTTGGCCACAATAGAAGAAGGGTTCTTTCTTCTGATGAATGTGAAAGCTTATTATTGGTTTTTTGGTCAAAATGGTTGCAACTTGCAATGGATGAAAAATTATATGCCTTGTTGCAACAATACAAGTTGCTTGCTTGCTTGCGTCATCTCTGTCTCGAGTAAGCTTTATATTATTCTCTTTAAATGGATTTTATTAATTACTATTGGTTGGGAATGGGGATAAAACTGCCACTTTAATTGCTCAATTTTTAATAAATGTTAACTTTAGTTGTCTTAATTTATTAACAAAAATATTACTGTTCTTTTTTATGTAAATATAAGAGATAAAGACATTATATGTCGTGTTAATCTTGTATATATAAAGAGAGATTAATTTTATATTTGAATTTATGATAAGAAAATTAAGACACAATTGTTATGTTAGGATTTATTTTCAGTTGTTTTAATTTATAATTTTATAAAAATTTTAATTCGATCTTTAATTTTAAAAAAAATACTATTTAGTTAAATCATTGATGTCACTTAAAATGTAATAAAAAAAATAAAGTAAACGATAATTTTTTTTTTATTAAAATAGAGAATAAAGTAAAAATGATGAACGGCGTTTACAGTGGGAAAGTAACACTGACCGTTAGATTTAGGTATTGTTGAGATACACCATAAGCATGATACACTGGAATAATTTTTTTAAAACAGTATGAAGAAAAAGACGGTCAAACGACCAGCTAACGATAGCATAATTATGAAAATCAGACCCACCCACCCGGGAATTGGTGATCTGACAGATCCGGTTAATTTATCGGACGGAAAATGCAATTGATTAGGATCAATCTACTGATAATTAAACTGGATTGGTCCGGTTTCAGTCTGTCGATATTTTTTATTTTTTGCAATTACCTGGGTTTTACAATTTTTTTACAATTTCTAAAACGTCTTATACTATTAATTATTAGCTATCATTTGACACATTTTGTATTTAGTCTTAGAAAATAACAAAAGTTTCAATAATAAATAATTATGTATTCTTAAAATATAATGTATGAATGATCATATTTTGTTAATTTGATTGACTCAATGCCGTTGAGGGGATTTGTTTTCATAACTATGAACGATAGTCGTGGAGTCTTCCACCAACAGGTCCATGATTTCTACATGAGGCAAATACCACGGTTGAGCTTGGACACTTCCATGCATGCACCAACGAGAAAGCCTAGCTCAGCCCTATTGGCATCACCCATCTAGTAGAGCATTCACAAACTACTCCACCCACTCCCATATTATTAGTGAAAGAGTGCCAACTTCCATCAACATTTTATTTAGCACAATCACTTGTTGGGGTTAGCCACTAATTGTGAGGCTAGATCAAACCTGAATTATTAGTGAAAAATTTAAACTCCGTGTTTGCGAAATGGATCATACGAACCACATAAAATGCCGTCCAAGAGATAGTCAAAAGGAGGATTGTGTCCTTATGGGAAATCAAAGACACTACTACAAAAGGGGTATTCTAAGATGCGCATTCTAGGTCGGTTGAACGAAAACTGTGTTTGAATGGGAGGCGGTGACAATTTTGTAAATAAATCATAATTTACAAAGACGGTTATACATAAACCGTCTTAGAATGTGTCAAACGAAGTCGTTTGGGTGCATAGAACCGTCTTAGATTTCATGTATTCAAAAACGTTTTCTGTAACCCGTCTTCGAATTTAAAGCTCCTTTTTTTAAAATCCCTAACTTAAACTTTCACTCTCAGACAACATCGCGACCTGTGGTTTGACCTAGCCTCGTGCATGCTCGTTAGAACCTGTGGTTCTCTTCCCTCCGTCACTCCGTCGTCGTCTCCGTCAATCGGTGGTGGTGGCTGTATCTCCTTCTACAAGGTTCTCCTCACGTGTTCGATTTTCGCAAAACCAGGTTTGAAATGAGAAATGTTGTTTTGGTTTAGGGGTTTCACATGTCGAGGGTTGGGGTTTTTGTTTTATTTGTGTTTTTCATTTGGTGTTTATGGGTTCAACAACATTATTGTTTCATTTTTGAAGGGTGTGTTTCGGTTTGTCATGCCACGGAAGCAATGTGTACTGATTTCATGTTTATACAGGCACCTTTTCTTTGTTTCACATTTGTTGACCAACAGTTTTCATATTGCATAAGTGAATGAGTATTCCTTTGATGCCTATGTCTGTATGTTGATTGGTAGTGATTTGAAAATACCAAAATCAGAATCAGAAGCAAAGTAGTATTTGTTCTACAATACTACAATAAAACACATTTCTACAATTTTTCTTGTTGTGTATGTTATTCTAAGTATATTTCTATAAGGATATATACTACTTAGTAGTACTTAGAAGTATGTCAAAAAATGCTGCAACCACTACTTGATTCGAGAGTTTAACAAAACCTAGCTTACTCTGGTTGCTCGAATCAACCTGAGAAAAATAGATGGTTTTGACTTTTATGAGAAAAAAGGGATATTAATTGGTAGAAGACTTACGTAGGAGAGTACCTGCTGGATAACACTTATATGATTAAAACATGTGTTCGGATCTTAGGGGACCTGACTTTGATTGAAATGAGTTACAAGAAATCCGTGTTATTCAAGATTTGAATAATTGAATGCATGTTTGCAAGATGGGACGCACGTATTTTTATTTTATTTTTTCATTTTGTGGTGTCGTGATTCATTGGCATTCCCACACCTTTCATTTTTCATTTTTCCTCTGTTCTTTTCTCCCAATTATTATCATTATTATTATTTTTTTTGTTAAAGATTATAAAGTGTAGCACCTAAGATTTGCCAGAAAGTTTTGTGGTATTTGAAACTCATCTGAGAACCAATGTTTCACTTTATTTTGGCCTTGCGGCATTCTCATGGATACAGAACTAATTAGTTGAATGCATCAATACAATCTTATGAGGACTTTTCCTCATATTTGAAGGATAAAAAAAATAAGAAAATGAAAAGAACTTAATATTATCTGCTCAGGCTGTGAAACTTCCTCTATATACACTTGACATTCCTGTTTGTATGCTATTTGTCAAGACTACCCCTTTGGGTTTCTCTTGGCCAAAAAAGAAGGGAAAAGTTTATCTCCCTTTGTTTGGTTATCCAATTGCAATATGGTCTGTGTCTTTGTCATTATCTGTGAAAACCAATTTTGAGAGCTATGAAGAAATTCTTTCCATATTTAGAAAGCTACTATGAAGCCAAGGGTTGTAGTGGATGTGTGATTATCTACTTGTTCTTGGGAAATAATGTGATGGGTAAGCCGTTTTGGGGAAGAGCAAAAGGGCCATATTGAATCCCATTCTTTGCACCCACAACAGACCACCTGCACCAGAAAAAAAATAAAAATAAAGCAACACTACGTTAGAAACAACATTCTAAACCCCCTAATTTGGAAAATGTCTCTATTCAAAACCTATGGCTAAAAAAGGGTTGTTGCAATGAGAGACACTGTTGTTACTGGTGATTAAGGTTTACCAACTTGTACTTTGTGGTCACATGATGTGGATCCCACTGCCAAATGGCATAAAAGTGTTGGAAAATGTCTCTATTCTAAACCCCCTAATTTAAAAAAGTGTGTTGCTAATTAAATATATTTAAAAAAGTATGTTGTTTCACTTATAAAAAGTTACTCAAATTTGGTTTCACGAATCTTTTCAACTCAATAATCAAGAAAAGAAGCCTAGTCAAGGATTCTGACCTCTGTCATATTGGAGAGCTCAGCTGCTCTAGATTCAGTAACATTTAGTTTAACCGTTAACTCTTGTTTCTCATGTTGAAGTTCTTTGTTTTTTCTCTTAAGCTCCACAACTGTAACCTCTAAGTCATTCACAGCTTTCAATTTCTTTTCAACTTCAGCATCTTTTCTGGAAGCCCCTTCTTCTTTCACCAGTAGAGTAGAAACTTGTTGTTTAAGCAACAACAACTGGCCTTTTGTTTGGTTAGCCTCAAGTTGTATATGTCTTTGTAGCTCCTTAATCTTGTTTCTAGCCACCTCAAGTTCTCTCTTGGCTGAAGCTCCTTGTGTGAGCTCTTCTTGAAGCTTCTTCCTTTCTGCCTGCAAGGAATTGATTGTAATATTAAGCATATCTATTTCTACAATCTTGATTTTCTGTTGCCTTTGTAACTCCAAAATGTCTGATTCCTGCTCCTTCAAACCATAGTACTCAAGCAATTCTCCTTCAAGTTTCACTTCCCTCTCCTCCAATTCCTTCACTAGTTGTTGCAATCTTTCTAGTTCAGTTGCATTGTGTGCCATCTCAATTTCATAAACTTTGTCAGATGGTAATGGAAACTCAATCTCCCCAGACAGAAGATCTTCAAATTCTGGTAGAATATCGTCTTCAAAGTCATTCGCTCGATTAATTATGTTGCTAATTAACTTAACCTCCTCTTTCTCCTCTTCCTCCTCCCCCTGCAACACATCAAACAACTTTCCTTTGCATAATTGATATCAAGATGACAGACATAAAAATTCACCAAAGAAATACTCATAAATGCAAACAAGTCTAAAATTTGATAAAGTTCAGTTTGATGAACTCACTTCATTCTCTTGGAGAACATCGGTAACTCTTGTGGCATGCTCCTCTTCTGAGCCCTCATCTTTATGTTCTGAGCCAAAAAATGAAGATGAAGTTTAATACTTGATTGAATTAGCCATCAACATGAATCATGTGCAATCATATTTCATTCCTTGCGAATTAAAAAATGTAAAAAAAAACAAAAACAAAAAAAGACTAGTAAATTAGTACATGTACCTGGTTTTGAGCTTTTGACATTCAGCTGCTTAACTGTTAAAGCTGCAAGTGAAGTAGCAACTATGAGTCCTAACTTGACTATCATGAAGCTTTAGGTGATACAAATGTCCTAATTTTGCATTTCTTTAAAGCCACCAATTTCCAGAACCACCCTCCACCCATTTCCCAAAACCTCCATAACAGATTCCTCAAACCATTAGAGCCTCCAACTGGGGCAGAAGTTAGAAGAGAGAAATAACTAAGAGATTAACAGTGGAAAAACAATTTTTTATTTGTTGTTATTAATTAAGAACCTTTTCTTGAGGTGATTTGGCTGCTGATTGATTCTGTGATGATGTATGTGCCTGCTGTTGCTGTCTCCTGTTGTGCTTGTTGCTGCTGTTGTTGAAGGTGCTGATCAAAAGCCGGCTGATGAGCTGAAGAAGATGCTTTTATGCTTATTGGAGATTCTGTTTCAAATTGACCGACTTATTTTTGCTTGAAAGAGTGTTCACTCCTGATCCTGAATCAGTGCTTTCCCCTCCTGACTTTGAACCTCCCTATGTGAATCCACCAAAAAATATTTCATTTCTTTGTTAGTATTTAATTAATAAAGCCAACTGTGAAAGAATATTAGACTTTTGAAAATTAAGATTTGAATTAAAGTATTGAACTATATGATATATCCTTATCAAATTGAAAGTACTAAAATAATTTGAAAAGATTGGGATATTATTGAAATTGTGTTAGTTTTAAGCAACATTGGATATGGATTGGTCAAACATGGAGAAGTGAGAGATAGAAAGAGAGTAGTACTCTTGAGGTTTGCTGGAATCTCATTGGCCATGAAGGGAACATTTCTAGTGTGGCTGAAGGCCTGCCTATGAATAAAGCTGCTACAACAATAGAATCTGCCTGTGCAGGTTTAAAACATTGTAATATAGAACCAATTAACTATGTTTGAACTATTTTCAAGATTCAAAATAACAAAACCAAAGAGCCCTCATATATACCTGAATCTTCAAACCTTCCTTTGCCTCCACAGCCTGGTGAATCCCCTCAGACCATCTCCTTTTCTCTTCAACTCTTCCTGTCAGCTGAGAAATTTTCAAAATTTTGTTCATTATATCATCAAAAGTATCAGCAAACAAGACAAAAATGAAAAAGTATCTGTTTAACTATTAAATGAAAGTCATACACTGTTGCTGAAAATACAGGAAATAATACTATTAGAGATAGGGATATTTAGTAGTTACATGACATGCATCTAGACATGCCACATCAACAATTACTTAGGGTGGCATGTCATATCAATAATTAGTATTGATAGGGATTAGGGACCATCTTCAATAAATTTATAAGAACTAAAACCAACAAAAAAAAATTGAAGTTCTAAAACCAAATTTAGCCATATTTACAGAGATTAAAATCATATTTTACCCTAAAATTTATAATATCTGAGATTATGTCAACGAGATTACTCACTTCTTCATTGTGTGATGCCAAGGTTGCTAATTATTAATTGTATTATTTACTTTAATCTCTACTCTAATTTTCTGGTCTGCCCAGATCTGAAGATAGCAGACAGTATCAGAAATTTATTCTATCACAAATAGATTCTTATATCCACCCTTGAAGCCTTTAAACCACAAACCCCAAATTGCAGGTACCATTCGCAGCATCAAAATAGCCTCCTTAAACCCATTCTATATTTCTATTGCCTTCCAAAAGTGACCCCCTTATCCCTCAAACACCCACAATAACCATTAATTTTCCAATCTTTCTACTTTGTAAAATTTGGGTTTGAGCCTAACTCAACCCCAAAAACTAGCTCATGAAAAGTGAAGTTTGTCCCCCATTAATATATTTGGCAATATCACTAATTAATGTGGGATCTCCAATACACCCTTCACGTCAAGGACTAAACATCTCAAGTGTGAACTTTACAGTATTGGACATCTATGAGTGGTCCCTTGTTGGAGGCTTTGAATGTGCAAACTGGAGGCTTTGAATGTGGGTATTACGTAATGCATTGGATGTGGAACATAGTAAGTGCAGGTTTGAAGAATGAATGGACCAAGGTATAACAACTTTAACACATTTTCTTCATTAGTTGAATTTGTTAAATGATTCCACACTTTACAAGTAATTGACTGATTTGTATTTTGTCCCTTGTTGCAGTGGTTTAGTGATGGCACAGCGTTAGACGTGGACAACATAACAACATTAAGGAAAAAATGGGCATCATTTTTGTTGGAATCAAAAAACAAAACATTGTAGACTATTTTGTATGGTGAACACGCTTTTTGACAACATTCCGGCTTCGCATTTATTTAATATTGTAGACATTGTAAGCTGTGCTATTTTTTTTGTGTGCTTGTCTATAGGATTTATGAACTTTATTTGGGAATGTTGATATGTAAGGTGCGAACAACAAGAACACCATAATGGTTATGGTAAAAAATGTTGATATTTACGATTGGATTAAGACATGTTATGGCTTTACCTATTTTTTTGTAGAATTAGATTCTCTAAATTGGTGTACCTGGTTAAAACACAAAACAAGCAAACTAATTATGAAGGTTCAAGAAGTGTATCAACTTTCAGCTGAGTATGAAGGAAAGCATGACCCTAAGTGTGAAAAGAAACCAATGCACAATTGTGTCAATGGAATTGTTAACAATTTTCTTTTGTTGCTTTATTCTACGTAGATTCAAGCTGCCTTCCTTTTTACAGATGAAATCATGAGGACCCCTCCAACAACACAAGATGAGATGAGAGCAAGGATGAGGTACTTCCATGAAACTGCCCAGGAAATGGTGTTCCCAGATTTCTTTAGCCAATATTGAACTTTAAACACCTTTCTAACAACACTGATGATTAGTTATTTCACTAGATGATTTTTTGTATTCTGCTGTAGTTGTAGGTGGCTGGACACAAGGGAATACATTGAAGGGAACCCTTACTTGAAGCAAAGACTCAACTTTCGTCATGCTCCCATTACCAGCCTTCGTCATGATCCTAAGTACATTGTGAAGGAGCGCTAAGCAAATCAACTGATGAACTTGTAACATTGAACCCAACAACTGAATATGCCCCTGGTTTGGAAGACACTCTCATTCTCACTCTGAAGGGTATTGCTGCTGGCATGCAGAACACTGGTTAAGTTTGTTTCAGTAATTTATCACTTGTGTTTTCCTTTTTATTAAACTGAAAATAGCATAAATGTGGTTGCAGCACTGAAAGTAATCCTTAATAAAGGTCTCAATAACTGACTTCATTTGTATTCTTCGTGGACTGACATTTTTTGGACGGACATTTGTATCTGAAGAAGATTCTCATATCAGTGAATCTGAGATTGAAGAGTACAAAGAGAAACCATATGAATAGTTAAGTTCTGGGAAATACAATCTTAATAATTCAATTGCAACATGCATCAGGAGTTGGTAAGGGTTCTGCTAACATAACTGCACAACAAAAGGCAAACCACCTTGCTTTAGCAAAGTATTTGGAGGCCTCCCTAGGTGGTGAAGCAGAGGCAATCCAGCGGCCAACTGTACCCCAAGCTGTCAATCAACCTATACTGCAAGAAGATCTTTATGTTTGGCCTTTGGACAGGTATAATTGTTAACATAAAGGGGAAATGAATTGATTGGGCATATTGTTTTTAACTAATTTGCTTTGTTTTAAACCAATAGAATTCCGTGCATTCTTAAAAGATGATGACCTGATTGCTGAGGTTGTGGTAGTCTTCAACAACGACTGGACAAGACATATTAATTTGGGAAGTGAGTTTGAGAAGTCACGAGCTTGCTGATTTCATTATTGTCCCAACTCTCAACCATATCTGTTTTTCAATGCCTTTATCTTTTTTCTATTATAGAATGAGTATTTTACTTGTTCAAATCAATATATATGCTGACTTTCCTCTATTGCTCTGTTCAGCAATGGAATTAGCTTTGTCTTTGGAGAAGTTAATGAATGAGAAACTTCTGAATGTGCACAGTCTAATGCCTCGCACCAATTTCTACTCTTGGTTACCATTATTTTTGTTTATCTCCTAATTTTCCCTGCTAGAGGTTTGAGTCTGGAAAATAAAGTATGTAAAAGTCACCAGTGCTATAATTTGATGTGTTTATGATGCTTATATATCTTTACATGTTATGACATCAAGAGAAACATAACATAAAATTGGTTAGGTTGAGACCCTGAGGAAGCTATGGCACTGGCTGCAGAGGAATCTGCCAAATCTAAGGCTGCAAGAGAAGTTATAAAGTCACTTACAGCACAGGTTGAATGTTTTTTGAAAGTTTATTTTCATGTGCCAACATAGAATTTATGTTTGTAGCCTGTAGCTTTATTTAATACAGTGTTTTTCTTATTTTCATTGAACAAAATGAATACCTGGATTAAACCATCCATGATAAAGGAATCTGTTACATAAATCCCATGTAGGCCATTGAAATACTCTTAGAATTGCTTTTTGACTAACATGGATATTGCATGGTATATCAGTTCTGTCTTGGTATCATATTTTTGCCTATATTAGAGATCTAACAATGGAGTTTTGGATGCCAGCAACAAAAATGGCCTGTTGCTAAATGAAAGTTCTATGTTGCCTTTTCTTTCTTCCGTGCAGCTTCAATTTATGCAGGAGTGTATAATAGATGGGTTAAGGTATCTAAACTTCCAATCTCATGTTGTTGTTAAAGTTTCAAGATTTATGGTGTTTTTTTCTTATTTTTTGTTTTAGTTTTTAAAATATCATTCTACAAAGAATTTTTGAAAGTGTAAATTTTATATAGTAAGAGTAGAAAAAAAAACATGAGATAGTACAAAGAAAAACATGAACAATAGAAAACTATAAAAAAAAACTCACCGCTTTTATGGTTATTTGTATTAAAAACTGAAAAGAGGTATTTCTTTTGAAAAGAATTTAAAAAAACCAAACTATTTTTATGCAATGACTTTTTTTATTTGTTTTCTTGTTTTTAAAAACAGAAGACAAATAGACCCTTAATATTTTGTGCCTTCAATCTATATATAGATACTGGTTGGAAAATTATTGAACAGAATTTAGGTTGCTGCTATAGCATTTAAACATTATGGGCTCTCATATGTGACTTATCTCAAAGTTACTTTGTTACTCTACTTGAAGCTAATCAAATGACTAGATTATTAGTATTGCAGTAATAGCTAAGGCATTTTTACTCTTAAAAAATCAGATGCAAACGCATGAAAGACTATTCAAAGGAGTTACTTACTTGAATGGCATACAGGGACTCTCAAATCAGGGGAAGTTTGATCCTAATCAAAAGGTTTTGGTGCTGAGGAACAAATTAATTAAGTTCATGGAGGAACATATTTACCCCATTTTGAAATGACTTTTATAAACTTGCTCAATTAGACTCACGTTGGACCGTTCACCCAGTAGAGGAAAAGTTAAAGGAAATGGCAAAGAAAGAAGGCTTGTGGAACTTATGGATTCCTGTATGCATCTTATCCCCTTTTAGTGAAGTTTATTTTATCTGTATTCTTGTGATTTCAAAAGCTTTTCTTATCAATCTATCAGGTTTGATATATTACCTGTATGCATCTTATATCAATCAGGTTTGTGAACTTATGGATTCCTGTATCAATGTTATAGTATTATAGACCTTGATAGTGGTGTGAAGGCAAGAAATCTTAAGTGCTTTGATGGGAGCAATAATTATCGCTCTAGTGATGCAAATGACTTGTTATCAGGGGCTGGTCTCACAAATGTCGAATCTGGATACCTTTGTGAGATCATGGGTCGTTCTCGTTGGGCTCCACAAGTGTTTAACTGTGGTGTACCTGACACGGGTAATACCGAGGTAAGATGGAACTTACAAATTTGCTTGGTTGATCAATAACTGACTGACTTTAAGTGGATTCTTTTTGGGTTGAGCATTTTTCTATAAATTGACTGCATTACTTTGCATATTAGGTGTTACTGCGATATGGAAATAAAGAGCAACTACAAGAATGGCTAATTCCTTTGCTTGAGGGGATAATTAGGTGTGGATTTGCAATGACCGAACCACATGTTGCATCTTCTGATGCGACCAATATTGAGTGTTCTATCAAAAGGTAGGATTATCCATAATTTTATTTTTAAAACATAGGTTTAAGTCTCACTTCTTAATTAGATGACAACTAGACAATCATGAGGCTATGGACTACTCATGCAAATCAAATTTTGTCCTTTAATAGGCAAGGAGATTCATATATTATCAATGGGACAAAATGGTGGACAAGCGGTGCTATGGATCCAAGATGTAGAATTCTTATAGTCATGGTGAGTATTTGGTTGTTTGTTATTGCATTAACAGTCCATGTGCCATTCATGTCAATAGAGATCAGAGAGTGATAAAAACATATATGTTTGTAATTCTTTTAAGTGATTTATATGATCTTAGTCAAATTTGTTTAAATGAATGTTTGTAATTCTATTAAGTGATTTATATGTTTGTAATTCTTTATTTTATTTATGTTTTGATCATAGAAGATGAACGATAAGTGGTTGTTTTATTTTTGATTTTATTGTAGCAAATTATGAATCTGAAAATTGAAAGAAAAACATGGTTAAGTTACTATTTTGTTTAACAGTTTGTATTATTTTAATTAAATGTGGTATATTATTAATATTTATTCAGTTTGGGTGTTTTAATTAGTTGTTATCATATTTTAATTTTTGAACCAAAAAAAAATTACAAAAATCGCCAAAAAATCATTAAAAAAAAAAAAAATCTAACACGGTTTGTTTGTGAACCTGTCTTAGAAACCCATCATTCTAAGACGGTTGTGTAGATAACCGACTTAGAAGGTTCCTCAAATCTAAGACGGTTATGTGTTGCAATTGTAACACCCCAAAATTTTGAAGAACAGTCAATTGCTGGGGTGAAATATTAATTAGGGGCAGTACAAAAGATATAGGGCAAATGACGATTATGCCCCTGAACAATTTCAGAAATGACGGTTATGTCCCTAAGGTAAAAATGACAATTTTGCCCCAGGACATTTTTGGAAATGACCAATATACCCCTAGATATTTTGGTGAGATATTTTAGGGAGGAAATTCCATAAATATCCTTAAACAAATTGGATAATTACCATCACGTCCCGAGGATGGTAAATTACTAAAATGCCCTTTAGGTAAAAATGATCAAGAAGACTTCAGAAATTTGTGGGAACCTAAATATAGGATTTTCTTTTAATTATGGGAAAAAATAGGTTTCCTAAATAAGTTAATGTAGTAATTCAAGGCAAGATGGACCAATAAGAAATTAGAATTTAATTTTTAGCTATTATATGTAATAAAGGAAAAATTGGACAAATTTGGATTTCTAAATTAAGCCTTGACCTTATGATACAAGATTAATGGAGAAAAACTTTAAGAAACTGCAAGAATGAACACATGGATGTTTAAGAGGCTTGGAAAATTTGCCATTGGTCTACTTGTATGGTGTAAAATTAATTTAAGTAGATTTTTATCTTGTTTCCGTAAGAAGAATACGTGGGAAGTTCTAAGCATTATATCAAAGATCCAACGGTCAAAATATTAGATATATGAGATAGGAGTATACCCTTAAAATTTCAAGAAAATCCAACGGTTAATGAACCCAAAATCAATATTTTACGAAAACATGTTTTGAATAAAGAAAAGCAACAAAAATCTACCAAGGCCAAGATATCTTACGGATTTGCCTAGAAAAATCAAAGTAGATGCACCTTAAGCAAGCTTGTCCACGTGCAAGGCTAGAAGGCAAAGGAAAAGTGTAGAATTTTCATGAATCTAGCCACTTGTAAGGTGGAAAAAGCCTAGCCAATGGAATGAAAGAAAGTAGAAAGAAAGTCATAATTACACTAGGATATTTTGTAGCAAAAATCAAGCTTGATCACTCTATAAAAAGGGAGCATAAACTGAAATTTTGGACAGCCTAAAGGAGTGAAAAAACCATGCAGCCATATAGCTATATCCCTTTCAAAAACAATTTCCATACACATCAAAAAATGGCCGTGCATCCTATCTCCTCATAGCTTTCTCACTTTAGCTTCTCATTTAGCCTTCTCTATCATCCTACCTATCATCAATAAGCCAAGTCAAGATTATTTATCTTGTATGTTCCACGTGAAGCTTAAGGGATCAAGGAAGCAAGGTTGTCTAATTTTGAGAAAAAAGCAAAGGTATGGGAAGTAGTTTAATAAACATGGATTAGATACTTGATGGATAGATTTAGCACCTATTTATTAAGATTTAAAGCTATGATTATTGCTTGTTTAAAATACCTAAAGCTAGCCTACCAAGTGTTTGATTAAAACCCTTAATAAAGTAGAATACAAAGAATTAGCTTGAACTTGTCTAGATAGCTGTCTAAACAAATTAAATCTACTTTGTGGCCTTAGGTTACTTGTTGTATTCTTTTATTATTAGATTAATGTTGTAATAATTAATTATTTAATATGGTTGGTTGTTATTTCAAACCTAATAAAGCTGTATGATTAGGTTGCTGTATGGAGCAGAATTTGTAATTAAATGAGGCAGTATGTGTTGCTGGATGATATTTTGCTGTATATTGATTTAATGTCGTTGTATTTCGATTTCTGTTGCTGTAAATAAATTGAATGATATTTTATGCTGTTGCTGTATGTTATTTATTATGTTGCTGTAGCTTAATATTGTTGTTGCTGTATGATAATCATGTGGCTGTAAAATTAATTCTGTAACTTAATGGTTGCGGTATGCTGTATTTATTTATATTGCCGTATGGTACTATTGTTGCTGTAAGCCACTAGGTTGCTGTATGTGATGGTATATTGGACTACTATGTTGCTGGTTGCTGTATGTGTTATTGGATTGCTGTATTTAAACAAGTTGCTGTATAAGTTGATGTAGCTGTATGATATGTTAATATTCACTTGATGTTGAGTTTTGTTGAGATTCTGTGACAAAGATAATTTAAGGGTGAGTTGCTGGTTATTTTGTGTTCCACTGGAGTGGGTGGGACTATCTGATACGTATTCCACTGGAGTGGGTGGAATTAGTTGATATGAAAATGGAAATAAGAAATAAATGATAAAAGAGATAAATGAAAAATAAAATCAGCCATTACATACATCATTTGCATTTATCCCCTCGGAGCGGAGGGAGGTCTCACTGGAGTGGGTGGGACTGTTCCACTGGAGTGGGTGGAACTGTTTTATGGTACCTTTTATCCCCTCAGAGTGGAGGGAGGTCTCACTGGAGTGGGTGGGACTGTCTCACTGGAGTGGGTGGGACTGGTTTCACTGGAGTGGGTGAAACTATATTGATTTTGGTACCTCTTATTAGGCCTCTGAGATCTCAGTCATGCATCATGATAATAAAGAAAGCATGCATCATTCATCAGGCATCTGTCTTATAATTAATATTTAGTTTTGATTATTTATCTGGTTTTACTAATTGGTCTCATAATTAATTGGTTTGATTATTTATCTGTTCCTGTCAATTATCTAATTCTGTTTATTAAATACTTACCCATGTTGTGTCTGTGGTTTGACACCTGTGATGACCCCAATTAACTTGGGCGAGCAGAGGAACAGTAAACTAGGCAAATCACTGAGGAAGGAGCTGGATATTCTATATGATGCTGGATGTTATGTAAACTGTATTTGTGGTTTTATGTTTGTCTGTATTTGATGCTACGCTGAGCTGTAACAGACTATTTGGAACTGTGTTGTACTTGGACTGTTAACAATATGTGTTGAGGAATTTTATTTGCATGATCCGTAGTAAGGAAATCGTTCATATTACTCGTAAATTTAGCAAGCAAAGCGAAAAGAGTTTCGTGAAAATTCATAACCAATTTAATTTTAATACCAAGTGGACACGAGTTTTTAATTAAAATCAATCAGGCACGAGAGAGTAAAAAGAGGCGTTACAGCAATCGTCTTCGAATGTCCACTTTCTAAGACGGTTACAACTCAACCGTCTTAGATTTGATGAATTTTTGTTTTGTTTTAAATTCCCTGTTCTAAGACGGTTGACCGCAGAACCGACTTAGAATTCAAAAATCTAAGACGGTCTAATACCCGTCTTGGAAAGGTCCCACATTCAAGGACGGTGGCTATAAAGACGGGTCAATAACCGTCTTAGAAGGCCCTCGGGAACCGACTTAAAAAGGCCTAATATGTAGTAGTGAGAGATTAACCAGGCTTGGAGGACAGCAGTGAAAAAGGCCTAGGAGAGATAGCTATTAAATTAATTTCATCCAAATGTCCTTGGAATGAGGACAACCATCAAAACATTGACAAGATCTTCACGGTCAGCATAGCACGTGAAAGAGCGGGTGCAATTGTCAAATGTCACCAAAATCTTCCACAAAAAGAATCAAATCTTTTCCGACAACAGATGACCCCAGATACTCTTCCAAAGTAAGTTAACAACAAAGGGATTCAATTGAGACAACCATTGATATCTTCATGATGGTGTACAGATGCCTGAGACCTTCGTCCAACCAACTTATATTATCATTCCCAAAGGCCATACTTGAGATAGGGATATGCGAAATAAATTCTCGAATAGGTAATGGGATAGGCATCCACAACTTCTACAACCAGCGTCCTTGGTCCCATAGGTTTGAAACCAATAGATGATTGTCAGGCATATCTACGTAAGGCATTTGGTCACCAAATATACCCATGATTGACCAATTTGAAAACAAAAAGCTAACGAAGCCATCTCCCAAATAAGGCCTAAAATCACTACAAAAATTCTTAACTACTTTCAAAACACTTGTATTGTCTGGACTACACAAATTGACGTGACATTGAAATATATACGTGAGTCCTTCGTCAGTCTTGAAACAAGAACACAAATGCTACTCTTCTGTAACAACCCCAACAATCAAGGACCCGAGACTCTCATCCAATGCTATAAATATCAGGTTCTATCTCACATTTTGATTCATTCTCTACTAACTTACTTACTTGAGCGTCAGGTCCTTTATTTTGCAGGTCCCCTTCATGTTTTCCTGGAGGAGGACCCTTGTAAATACGACGTGGGAGATCGAGGAGCTCATCTTGACTACGTGAACCCTGACGATAGTAAGCTCTAGATTTTGGTAAGTACATTTGGCCCCCACCGTGGGGCCATGATAAAAATTCCTTTGTGGCCACTCGCATTCATGGTTAGTACACGCTCTAGCCTTCGACGACAGCCACTCCTAGAAAGCTTCAACCCTCCTTTGACGACCATGACAGACAACGATACTCTCCATCAACTTCAAGCACACATTGCAGAGAAGGAACACCTTCAAGAAGAAGAACTTAGAAGATTGAAGGCTGACCACAATGTTTTGGATGCTCGAGTGAGACACCTCAAGGGGATGAACACTCTGCCCAAACAATCAACATACGCACCCAGGATGAATCGCATCCCTGTCAGATCAATAACACCCTAGTCGACCACAACATCTCTCGCATACACTGCCATGAAGGACAAACAACTCGTTGACACCTCTTTGTCGATTGCATGATGGAGGTCGACCTTCCTTTTAGGTTGTGTACTGTAACACCCTGAAATTTTACAAGTAGTAAGATATTTATGTTGATTAATTTTTTAAATATAAATCCTGCAGTTTGTGATATGCTTCCAGCATATATTAGTTTTTAGGATTAATTGATTAATAATTTGTTTAAGAATTAGTAAATTAGATTAAGATTAGGTAAGTTATTACTTAATTGCATATTACTTTAATTTCTTATTTATTTTGTCATTTAGGAACCAACATGAGAGGAAAAGAAGCAAAAATAGCAAGCTAGTGCTCTCGAACAATCCGCGCTACTCGCGCCAACTTCCACGCGATCAGCATCAGAGTGTCAAGATCAAATATTCAGTTCGAAGACCCCGCGCTAGTAGTGCCAACCACCACGCCAATCGCACCAGATGCTGAAAACCAACCTTTCAACTCGAATAAACCACGCTATCAGCGTGGCCATCCACGCGAGTAGTGTGGGACTACTAGAGGTTAACTCCTCAGCTAGAACAAGCTGCGCCATTAGCGTCACCTTCCACGTGAGTAGCGCCAAGATATCAAAATCAGGACTTACAATTCGAATGACCCACGCGATCAGCGTGGGACACCACGCTATTAGCGCCAGAGTCCCAGAACAACCTAATCAATTCGAACATCCCACGCGATCAGCATGGGACTCTGCGCTAGTTGCGCCACAAGCACGATATTTTCTGATTTAAAAGATCTGATACTGATTTAGTTGAGGAAAAGTTCCTTGTTACCAAAATAAAAACCTATAACGTATGAGGGATAAAAAGAGACCTCTGGGACACATAGGAGGAGCTTCCTCTGGGCCTTTGATAGACTTTTTGCATAAGAAGACATTGAAGAAGCTTTGGAGAAGATGGGATTCACTAGGGTTACTGTAGAATAGGAACCTAGCTTGTATTTCTTCTTTTCCTCTGGTAATCTTTCTCTAGAAACATGATAGTTGCAAGAGGAATGTCAGTTCTTAGTATGCTTGGCTAAATTCTTGTATTGTGGTTAGGGCAAGAACCTATGTGAACTCCTCTATGTCTTGATTGGTTTTAATGAGAATTATCATAATTGCTTTGTTTTATTCTATTCTTCATTGTGTTGTTCTTAACTGGAACTGGCCATTCTATTAAGATGCTTAGGGTTAGGATTCACAATAGGGATATTGGGATTCTAATATCTGAAATGAGTAAAATGACAATTTATACATTACCCAGGGATAGGAATGTGTGGTTGCAGCAATTTCAGGATGTATTTGCTGAATGCCTGGTTTAAGAGGGAATCACTAAGGGATTAGGGTTTCTAATTTCACTAAAGGGTTAAATTACTAAGGGATTAGGATTTAGCTAATTATGTGAGAATACTTCAGCTGAGCATTTAGAAATAATTCAAGTTAATAATCAATCTAAATATAGAAGGTAAGGATCATAGGGGAATGCACTTTAACCACAATTATCTCTCAACACTGCATTAAAATCAGCTTAACTCTAGTTTACATTCTTGTTAAATTTCTGTCATTTAATTTACGTTACGTAATTACAAACTCAACCAATTCTCTCAACTTTTTATTTGCCTTCCAATTTCTAAGACGTTAAGTTACAATAAAATTGCATTCAATCCCTATGGAGACGATACTTTACTTACTCACTTTATTACTTGAAACGAATGGTGCACTTGCCGAATTCGCAACAGTTTGTTAAAGTTTTTTGCATGGGTGTGTGTGCGTAAGAGGAAAGTCAAATTTTGTGGCTAAGATAAGCTGTCCAAACACGCATAGTAACAGCGGTGGTGGCTGTGGTGGTTGTTCGGTCATGCAAGTGGGCAACTATGATGGCTGTAATAGCTGGCTGATTCAAGTTGTTGGCAACTTGCCACAATGCTTCGTCTATAAATAGCAGTGCAGGAAACAGAAACAATCACTTTCATTTCCGTGCATGTTTCTCTTCTTTCTCTCTCCAAAATCTTTGCACCCAGAAATCTCTCTTCTTCCACCTTCTGAACAACTTAAACTCTCGCAAACCACCGTAGCAACAGCGGAAAATCCTCGCTGATAAGAGGAATTCATGAACGAAGCTTAACTTTTTATTCCTGGTCGCTGTGAGAACGAGTGTTCGAACAAAACACGTTAGGTCAAAAGAAAGGAATTCTTGTTGAGGTAAGGGGAGTTTATCGTGTTTTATAATAATTTTAAATATCATGGTTGAGATAAAGTGTGTTTTTGTTGTTTGATATTCTATGTGAAGTATATTGATAATATCTGTAAGTGGTGTGTTTGTGAAGAAGACGACTACCGAGTATGGTAAGTCGGATTGAGTATGTGATATATATATATATATATATATATATATATATATATATATATATATATATATATATATATATATATATATATATATATATATATATATATATATATATTATACGTGTCAATCCATTGTGTTGTGATGTCGGCTACCGGAATGAGTATGCCGGGTTGAAAGGTTTACGTAGCGTGCATGTGTGCATGCAGGGCGTACCTTAGCCTTTATTAGCAGACGTTGGTATACCGGGTTAGTAACCTGGGGTGTTTCCTTAGAGCTGTTAGTGCTCGCTCCCCTTTCTTTAGTTGTGCCGGGTTCCTTACCTGGTGTGGTATGTTAGAGCTGTTAAGCTCAAGTTACTTCACAAGAGGGAGAGTGATAGCTACCAGGTTACTAACTCGGATGATCTCGGACTCTCTCGGGAAAAGAGCCATCGGGTTCACTAACTTGGATTAGTTTGTGCCTTCTCGGGAAGAGAGCCACCGGGGCTTCTACTCGGTTGTGTTTGTGTTCTTTCTTCTAGAATGACCGGGTTTCATACATGTGTCGTCTCTAGAAGCTTTTTCTTTTCTCTCCTATAGAGAGATCGAGTTCCATACACGTGTCATCTCTCTAGAAGCTCAATCTTCCTTCCCTAAGAGCTACTGGGTTCCTTACTTGGTAGAGCTCGTATATTCTTGGGAAGAGAGCCACTGGATTCCCTTACAACCTTGTCTTTAATGTTGATAAAACAACCAAGTCTTACAAGCGCTATCAGATTAGTTGATTACAACGCTTATGTAATTGATTTCATAAGAGATGAACCCGGCCTTGATATTTTATAGAAAATCCAAGGATTCCCTTACCGACCTTGTTTGACCTTTTGTTAGACTTTTGGCAAGCGTACCAATTGTCGTTGTAAGTTACAAAATTTATAAAAGTTTGTTTCCATAGGGACTTGTACTACTCAATTAATCCAAATAAAACTTAACAGTTTAATAGTTATGTACAACGAGTATGGTCGAAGTTTTGATGGTTTTACGAAAATAATGAAAGATAACTTAAAAAGCACGGAAACAAATAAAATGATTTTAATTAATTCAAGAAAAGTGTAGGATTTGGATTTCATCATTCATATCCTTTTATATCCAATTAATATTACCATGCAATAATCATTATCTATCCTTATTGATGCACACTATGTTAACCTCGAATCGATCCCTCGCAATCGAGTTCTAAAGATATTTACCGAATATCGATCCCTCGCATACAAAGTAAATATCCCAGCATTAAGAATTATAATCGCGTGCTTTTATGCAATCAAAACGGTACGCCCTATTCCTAGCGATCGTAACGTAATGAGTAAAATTATTCAGTTCAAATCCTAAGAGTACTTTCCAGTTAAACTTAGAATCAAATTTCATGAAACTAGTGATCAAGTAGAATCAAGCATTAAACATAGAATAAAATTACCAAGAAGGAATAGAAGAGATTAATGCATAAATAAATATTAAAAGAAAAACATGGGGATAGAAGATTACGTCCAATCCTTAAGAGAAACTAACCAAGCATGGAGAGAACCTCCTTAAGAGAAGAATTGATGAAGGACCCCAGCACCGCTTCTTTCCGGCAGAGTCTCCACACTCAATCTCACTTCTCTCACTTTCCTAACCTACCTACTTACTAATATTTACTACAAAAAACTAAGAAAAAGCTTAGAAGAAGCAAGGAGGAGAAGAATTGAGTTGAGAGAGATGTGTTTTGAGCCTTGGGGGTGCTTGGGTATTTATAGGGGCTGGCCTGGTCGTGTTTGGTCACCCAAGCGACCATTTCCTTCATGTTTTACTCGCCCAAGCGAGCTTAAGGCCCATTTGCACGTCCACTTGGCCCACTTGGAGGCCACTTGCAGATGTTAACTCGCCCAAGCGACCAATTTACACTATATTCACTCGCCCAAGCGAGTTAAAGCACCTTCTGGAGAATTCTTTTTGGGCCTTGGGCCTGATTTGCTTAATACACCTCCCAGGTTTGCTTTATGATCCCTATTTGCTTGCTTTTTGTTTTCGGAAGCCCCAAAAATCCTCAGAATCTATCAAAATACAAAACATGTTGGATTAATCTTCCGAAATATGACAAATGACATGTATACAAGCAATAAGAGCTATTTAACTAGGTTTAGGGTAAATTTATGATAAAAGCTTATGAAATCAAAGGATAAGTGCCTTTATTTAAGACATGATTTTAACTGAATTAGGGCACTTATCACCTTTGCCAACCTTTACCGACTTCTTCCGACCTTGTTCAGATTCTTTTTTCCAGAGTTGTTTTGACTAAATAACAACTCGGACATCTAAACCTTCACACCATTTTACTTGTATGTTTGTGCATATCGTAAGTAATTACGTTGAGATATGCCATTGTGTTGGCTTGAGTTATAAAAAAATGCATTGATACCATGGGGGGTGTATGGCATTATCCTACCCGGGTCGAGTTGAGCCCGGGCTTGGGTCATACATTGATGGTGCCCATGGAAATCTAAATGCATGTGGATATACATAAATACCCATAGGGGTGTATGACATTATCCTACTCTGGTCAAGTTGAGCCCGAGCTTGGGTCATACATTGATGGTGCCGTGGTGATATTTTATGTATTGACGTGAGATGCCGAGACCGAGTTAACCTTGCAAGGACCATAGTTGGTGCATCAGTGTACCCAAGAATGGGTAAGTGTAAATGTATATGGGGGGGTGTATGACATTATCCTACCCTGGTCGAGTTGAGCCAGAGCTTGGGTCATACATTGATGGTGCCCATATACATACTTCATGCATGACAGAAATATGATGGTTGACTATAGAGTACGAGAGGTACTTGGGGGCCATTGCTGTAGGGTTAACCTTGTGAACCCATTTTGGCTGATCACCAGGGGGGGGGGGGGGGGGGGGTGAGACCCGTGCACAACAGAGTGACCCTGACGGGCTGCAATAATCATGTGTACCATGAATTTGGCCTATTGCCCGGGATGATATCACATTGCATTGACTGAGAGATAAGTCAGGAATATGCATCATGACTAGTCATTATAAGATGAATTTGTGAAGTATTTTGGATGGGTTGTCCATGATTGATTGTGTGAGTGAAATGCTTGAATGTGGTTGTGATATTGCAATGACCGGGTTGTCTTTTTATAAAGTATGATATTTATTATTATTATTATTTTACATGATGGACTCACCTTTGCTTTGTTGTACCTTGTGGTTTGGTACCTATGATGATCACGAACCGGGTTTGTGTGAGCAGATGAATAGCAGTAGGTGACCGGGATGATGCATAAGTAGACTGGAGCCGCCGAGTAGCCGGGATGTAGATGGATTATATCCCGGCAAGGGTGTGTTTTTGCTAGTTACACCCCTTGTTTTATGGTTACACCCCATCTTTAAAACTTTTGTTTCTTTTGGAAAAGTTTGTAAAATTTAGACTTGGTTATTTGTAATCGTTGTTAACCTATGATTATTAATATGCAAGTATTATGTTGTATCACATCTTTGTATATTCGAGTTTTGGTTTGTGTTACTGATTATACTTGCACGAAAAATTGACTACAACTTTTATAATCAAACTTAAAGAGATTTTCAATTAGACAATCGTGATTAAGGATATGTTTAAGAATATGATACAATAGCGACGAGACGGGTCATTACATGTACTGTACAAAATGGTAAAATTACATGTGACCATTACTGTGGGATCACTGTACACGTGTTTACCCTCCGTGTCAACTTTGCTATAGTAATGGTGCACATCTTCACTCTCTGTGTCAACCCTGCTATAGTAGCACAGACGTCAACCCTCAACAACCGGGTTTCCCTAGCTAACAACTTATCTGTTACACTTATTTATTCAAATAAGTATAACCACTTTATCTCCTAACAGATTTCAAATTATTTGTTACACTTATTTATTCAAATAAATATAACCACTTTATCTCCTAACAGATCTCAAATTATCTGTTACACTTATTTATTCAAATAAGTATAATCACTTTATCTCCTAGCATATCTCCAATTGTTTACAAGGGATTATCTATAAGGGATTATCTACAAGTTGTTACTTATCTACAAGTAACAGTCTATCTACAAGGTACACATTATCTTTTACTTGAATTACATAACTTCCTGCTATTATATGTTTACATTATCAATAGATTAATTACCAAACAAAGGCCCAAGGCCAATACTCCACACTATAAATACATGTTCTCTCTAAACCTTTACTCGCTCATCATTCATTCAATCCGAGACACACTCAGAAACCTTCTACTCTCTTTTACTTCGAGACTACCTCAGACATTTATACTTCCATAATTGATGTACTTACTTAAGCGTCAGAGTCCTTTCCTTTTTTTTGCAGGTCCCCCTTCTTAACAAGGCTGACTCTCCGTTCGACGTGTAAAGTCTAGAATCCACTTGGACCATTTCCATCTCGGCACATGGCATTTCCAGATTTTGGTAAGAACATTTGCCGCCCACCGTGGGGCGCGGTAAAACTTACCTTGTGGCCTCACATTCTCTTGATCACATTCATCGTCCACTCACGTTAATGGTCAGTACACTCTCCAGTCTCAGGCGCCACACTCCTATTGAGACGTCCAACCCTTCTTAGATGACCATGACTAATGTAGACACTATATAACAACTCCAAAATCGCATAACAGAGATGCAGTGAAGACATGAAGAATAACTCTGAAGGCTGAAAGCTAACCATGATCAGCTGGAGGCTAGAGTGATACACCCTCAGGGAGACGAGCACTCCCCCCTCACAAGAAATGAACAAACTCAAGGTGAATCGCATCCTCGATAAAATGTCAACCCTTTAGGCGATCCCAGCTCCTCATAGGTATACCATCCAGAAGGGCGGACAACACGACGACACCCTTTGGTCGATAGTATTATGGACGTCAACCTTCTTTTTGAGTAAAAATCTCTACATTTAGAAAGGTATGGCAGTAACATGAATCCGGACGAGCATGTGGATGCCTTCCTTACTCAAGCAAATTTGTACACAAACAACGATGCTGAGCTATGTCGAGTGTTTCCTACTTCTCTAAAGGGAGCAGCTCTGACATAGTATGGTGGACTTACCCCGCGATCCATAGACAGTTTTGACACCCTGGTCAAGAAGTTCAGCGCACAATATGTGACCAACCGATCTCATAGGCTAACTTCCGCTGCATTGGCCACTCTGCGCAATCAGATGACAAACCTCTTCGAAGGTTCATGGAACGATTTGGACGAGTAGCTGCTCAGATCAGGAACCTCAATCCTGAGGTAGCATTACATTCCATGATGCTAGCTTTATGACCTGGCAAGTTCGTGGGCAATCGTGCAAGAAACCTCCTTCTAGCATGGACGTGATATGTGAACGAGCTAAAGGTTACATACAAATGGAAGAGATGTCCAAGTTCCATAATGAAGTCAGACAAGCCGGATAGAAGCAAGACGAGCAGGAAGGAGCAACTAAGACTGGTCCATGCAGATTGGACAAAAAGCACAAGCCTAGCGAGAGTCAACCTTTCCAAAGAAGACTCAGGTATGAGTGCTACACTCCCCTGACGGTCAACTGTGCCACCATCATGGAAGAAGCCTTCAACACGAAGGTACATGTAAAGACTACCTCAACCACTCGCTCCTAAGCCGGGGATGGATAAGACCAAATAATGTAGATATCATCATAGTAGCGATCACAACACAGAGGATTGTCAGTCCCTAAAAGACAAAATTGAAGAACTCATACAGGCAGGGTACTTATCACGGTTCATAGAATTGCCTGATTATCACCCACCTAGAGTCAAGAAACATCAGGAAGATCAACAAGACACTACAGGAGAAGAGCCAAAACAGATGATAGGGGACGACAAAGGCAACACCAACCCAGACAGGAACGTCAACCCTCTTGACAACAAAAGAACGAGCCTACCCAACAAATTCGAGGTGTGATCAACACTATCGTGGGCAGGTTCTCTCACAGAGGACCATTCAGCTAGTCTCGAAAGAGACACCTTAATGCTATATGGGATATTGACATCAATTACGTCGATGCTCCTTCACCACGGAACTCCCTTCTATCACATTCACAGGCAAAATTTCCAAGGAATCGACCTGACAACCAAGACGATCCAATGGTGGTTTCCCTTGTAATAGCCAATTTCAAGGTATCAAGGGTCCTCATTGATCAAGGGAGTTTAGCATATATCCTATACTGGAAAACTTTTCAAAAGCTTGAAGTTTCACCAAATACTGTCTACCCTCACTCTAGACCTCTCTTCGACTTTGTAGGGGAAATGGTAGATACCAAATGCTATGTGAACCTCATGACCACTTTTGGTCAAGGCTCGCTCTCAATGAGCCTCACCATCAGGTACTCAATTTTCAATATTTATACCTCTTATCTTGCTTGGCAGGAAAATGCTGGACAAGTTGGGAGCCATCATCTCCACACCTCACCTAAAGATGAAATTCTCCACCATGATGGGAGAAATAGTCACTGTCAAGGCAGATTAGAAGCAAACCCAACAATGCTACACTAAGAGTCTAAAAGTGGCACCATATCCTCCTAACAGGGAGTCGGGAAAATATCGTCCCACTTTGTTGGGTACCATCCAAGTCATGAGCATAGACAAGGGTGTTGGATACAGGGGGAGCTGGCAAGAAGATCAAGACAAGGATGAAGCCTATTGCCTAATAGATTTTAGCTTTTTACATGTCATTCAATTGAAGACATTTGTAATTTATTAAGTTGTTTAAGAGGCTTACCTTATGAATCTTTCATTGCATAAGCATAATCATAAACATGCATACATGATTTGATAAAAGCATAAAAGGTTTCATGTTTGCATATAGAAATAAATTTTTCATGGTTAAGGTTTGGAAAAACCCATCTTGTACTGGTTTAATCGATTACGAGCATTGGTAATCTATTACTTAAGCCATGAAGAACATATTAATCGATTACAGACAAATGGTAATACACAGTACAAAAGCTCAAAACATGTATGATTGCTTTAATCGATTATCATTCACTCGTAATCGATTACACAACACAAAATCTCAAAACATGTCTGACTGTTTTAATCGATTACACTGCGGTTTAATTGATTACAATGTTCATTAATCTTTTCTAGATTGTGCCAAGAACACTTTAATCGATTATTTTGGATATTAATTGATTTCATTAGTCAAAATAATTGATTACATTGATGATTTAATCGATTACATGTAGTTAATTTTGTTTTTTATATAAAGCTATTGGGTCTGAGCTTTCAAGAAATATCTCAATACATATCACAGAATCTGAGAACTTGACTTTTGCGAATTTTCATTCACTCCCAAAGCTTTCAAAGTTTGAGAAAAAGGTTTTCTACATCTTGCTTCAAAACCCAGAATCCATGCATCAATGATCACGTTGTTTTGAAAAAGATTCAATAAGAGTTTTTCAAGAGAGCTATTTTCAACAATAGCATTCATTCAACCTGAGTTTGTTTGGTAAAATTCATTCACCCATCCTTAAAGGATCATAAGGTTGTATCTTTCTTGAACTCTTACTGTGAATTAATTGGTTACTTTTAATTCTTGTAATCTTTAAGATCAAATAGTTTCTTTAGAGTTTTTTCTGGAGTAATGTTCTCTAAAGGAAAGAACAGAGTAGTAGTCTCTGGTTCATGGTCATTAGAAGTCTAATATGGTGTTAGATTTCAGTTTCTTTATCTAGGTTTGATAATTGTAATCAGTTGTAAAAGCTTGTAAATAACATATTTTGATTTAGTGGAACTCTAATAAGGTTTTGGTTAGAAGATACTGGATGTAGCTTCTCTTTTAAGGGGTGAACCAATATAGATTTGGAGTTCTCTTTATTCTTATCTTGCTATCTTAATCTTGCTTATCTTGTGGTTAATCTCTTTAAAGATCAACCAATATATTTTTTGCAATTGTTTGAAGTGAAGGGTGAATCTTGATTGATTGAAAGTTCCAGTTTTAACAAGGGAAAACTTGTGATACGATCTTTACTCTACTGCTAGTTTTAAAAGAAATTTTTAAAGTCCCTATTTTAACCAATTCACCCCCTTTTTGGTTAATTGTGTGTGTTCATCTTGTTTTCAAAGGGTCCACCCCTTACACCCTAATTGTCTATACAACTAAGCAAGACGACACATTCGGTATGGACTCGCATGACAACAACGTTGACAAAGGTCCAAACCCTATTGAAAAATTCATCAAGCTGTAGTCTGGACCCAAATGTTGACACTGTACGCAGTGAAAATGATATGAATACTTCACATTTAACCAAGAGGGGGGGTGAATTGGTTAGACCTTGGTACATTAAAAATTTCTTTAATAAAACTCAGAGTTTGTAGGATCTTTGTCACTTTCAAAACAAAGAAACCTTATTCAATCAAGTAGCTCAGCCCCTTAGAATTCAATGGATCAAAACTGACTTTTTAAGATAAGCAAATGAATCAAGAAACAACTTAGATGAGGAGAGTAGATTCAGAAACTATACACAAGCAATTTATACTGGTTCACATCAAAACCATAAAGCTACATCCAGTTTCTTTCAACCAACACTAGGTTGAAGTTCCATTATTTAATTTTCTGTTCTTACAAGCAATTACAATGTCTCCCTTTATCAACCCTAGATAAAGCCTGAAATCTAAAACCCTATTAGATTCTAAGAGACAAAAACCTGAGAACACTACTCAGTTCTTCCACCTAGAGAACCCTTCTCTAGTTACAAGCAAGAACTCAATTACAATAGCAAAATCCAAGAAAATAAGCAAAACGAAAATTACAACCAGATTAAGGAGAGAAACAACCTGATGATCCAATGCATGCAATGCAAAATGAAGTTACCAGATCAGGTTGAATGTTTAAAACATAAGAAGCATAGCTTTCCCTAATCTTGAAATGGTTTCAAGCTCCAACAGTGACTCAAGAACACATGATCAATGTATCATGGAGCTAGACACAATCAAACCCTCAGAAAACAATTAAGAAAGCTCACAAGACTATTTTTGCTCAGAAAATTTGAATGGGTAATATTCCACAAAGTTACAAAAACAGCTGAGCCAAGATTCTATTTATAACAGAGTATAATGCAGAGTAAGTCCAATGTTGCTTTGTTTAAGATCAAAATCAAGTATTTCTCCCCCTATTTGGCTTGTTAAAGTCAAAAATGTAAAGTACTCAGCAAATAAGGAAAAGAAATTAAGCAGATTTCATTCATTGATGATTTAGTGGCAGTACATTGAAAAGTAAAAAAAAATATAGAAGAAAAACATGAAAATTTTAAGCTTTTAGTTCTCTGGTCCAGAGTAATCCAGTACAATCCTAACCTGTATGGTCTCAAGCCTAGACTCAATCTGTGCTAGAGAAGTGTTTGTTTCAGCCCTATGCTCATGGTGTAGTGTAAGCAAGGCATCCATTTTCTGAATCATCAAGGATTCAAATGGACTGTGTGAAGGAGCAGCATCTTCATCATCAGAATCTTCATCTGCAGCATCATCACCTTGCTCAGGGGAAGGAAGTGGTTGGCCAGCCATTTGCCATCCAAGAGGGGTCTTGGTCATCCCCAATTTTGTGAGATGCTTTTCCTTGATGAGGCTGTTGCTAGAGTTGGTGTCATCAACTACCTCATTTGAGACATCAACTTTGAAGTAGTCAAGGAATCTAGAAATAAGGACAGGATATGGGAAATGATAGTTGACCAACCTCTTAGATTTCAGCATGATTTCCTGGAAAACAAGAATCCAGTTCATCTTTATGCCTTTTTTCAAGGCATAGACAAGTTGTAAATCATCATCTGTAGCCTGGGCATGATTTGTGCCCCTAGGTGTAAGAATATATGTGATGATGTAATGGAGAAGTCTATCTTCATGGGTCATTGGTCCAATGCTTAACCTAAGTCTTAACCTCATTTGAGGATCACTAAGCATTCCCCTATAAGTATCAATCCTATTGTAACCACCCACTTCTTCTTCAAACCTTCTTTCACCATCAAAAGTAAGGCCAACAACCTCTTCCCATATTTCTTAGGTTATTTCAATTGCCACCCCATTTACTTGGGTTATGATAGTTCCTTCCATTGAGAACTTGGCACAGGTATAGAATACCTTGACCAATTCAAGGTAGAAAGTACCCTTCATCTCCAAAAATTTCTTAAGGCCTTGAGGTTCTAAGTAGGCAGGGAATTGAAAACCTTCATTCCTAAACCAGTCCAGGGAAAGATATTTGGGAGGTCCTACAGGTTTAATAGCATTGAATTGGAGATAGGTTAGTCTATCTGTTTCATTGGAGAACCAATGGTCTAGCCTATTGGCTGCTGGGTTAGAGGATTCAACCTTTCTTTTGGAGGACCTTGGTCTTTTGGGAGCAGACATGATTCAAAAGGAAAGCTTAGACACAGTTTCCAACTTTTAAGAGGAGAAAGCCTAAAAACGTACAAAAATGCTTAAGAGGAGGGATGGATAAGGTGTGAGAATTGCACAAGACATGGGTTCTATTTATAGATAAATTTGGGCTCCAGAATTTGAATTTGAAAATGAGAAATAGTTACCACACATTAACCACACAATTTAAAGCACAGAGATTTCAAAATTTGAATTTGGGGTAGTTGGGCAGTTACAATTTCCAATAAAATCTTTTTAGATTTGTCAGAATTTTCTGTAACTCTAGGAATAATCGATTATTTTGTTAAGTAATCGATTATTTCTTTACAAAATACACTTTTTCAAATCAGCAGTAATCGATTAATTTGTTAAGTAATCGATTAGTTCATAGCAACATAGTTGAAGAAGATGATTTGTAATCAATTACACACAGCAGGAATCGATTACCATAGTGTGAAAGTAATTTTTCATGAGTTTTTAGAAGCCATTTAATCGATTATCCCGTATGGTAATCGATTATACCAGTGGGAATGTTGATTTGTAAAATACTTTAAAGCTTATGTAATCGATTATTTCGTTGTTGTAATCAATTATTCCAGTTAAATGATTTTTCTGAAAAGCAATTTTATGATGAATAATCGATTATTTCGAGTATGTAATCGATTACATGAGCTGAAATTTCATTCTTAATAGCTTTTTAAGTGACTTTAATCGATTATTCCGATACATAATCGATTATTACAGTGAATTATGCAGAATGAACAGTTCTAATGTAGCAACTTCGAATTTTCAAATGCAAGCAAATATTTAAGTGTTTTCACATGGTTTGGCACAAATCAAGCAAGCTAGCAAATATTAGATTCATCAAGAATGCCTAACATGTTTCTTAGAGTGTAAAATCTAAATCTCTATCAAGGGGTTTTGTAAATATATCAGCTAATTGGTTGTTTGTATCTACAAAATCAATCTTGATATTACCTTTTTGCACATGGTCTCTTAGAAAGTGATGTCTGATTCCAATATGCTTAGTCCTTGAGTGCATAACAGGATTCTTTGAGATATTGATGGCACTTGTGTTGTCACATAACAGGGGTATCTCCTTAAGATTAACTCCAAAATCTTGTAGTTGTTGTCTTAGCCATAAGCTTTGTGCACAACAACTCCCAGCTGAGATGTATTCAGCTTCAGCAGTTGACAAAGCCACACAGGATTGTTTCTTGCAATGCCAAGATATGAGTGAGCTTCCAAGAAGATGACAAGTGCCACTTGTACTTTTCCTATCAAGTTTACATCCTGCAACATCAGAGTCAGAATATCCAATAACATTGATTGATGCACCTTTATGATACCATAATCCAACTTTTGGTGTTGTCTTGAGATACTTGAGGATTCTTTTGACTGCTGTAAGGTGAGACTCCTTTGGATTTGCTTGATATCTTGCACACAAGCAAACACTTAGCATTACATCAGGTCTACTAGCAGTAAGGTACAACAAGGAACCAATCATTCCCCTATATTTGGATTCATCAACACTTTTGCCTTTGTCATCAATGTCAAGATAAGTAGAGGTTGCCATAGGTGTTGCAGCATCCTCGCAATTTTCCATTTCAAACTTTTTAATCATTTCTTGATAGTACTTTGATTGACTTAGGAAGGTTCCTCTCTTTAATTGCTTGACTTGTAACCCCAAAAAGAATGTGAGTTCACCCATCATGGACATCTCAAATTCTCCCTGCATTGTAACTGAAAATTCTCTGCACATTGATGGATTAGTTGAACCAAAGATTATGTCATCTATATAAATTTGAACCAATAGTATATCTTTTCCTTTTCTCTTAATGAACAAGGTTTTATCAATTTGACCTCTTATGAAGGATTGTTCAATCAGAAATTTACTTAACCTTTCATACAATGATCTAGGTGCTTGTTTCAAACCATACAATGCTTTTCTTAATTTGTAAACATGAGTTGGATGTTTGTGATCAATAAATCTAGGAGGTTGTTCTACATAAACTTCCTCATCTATATATCCATTTAAGAAAGCACTTTTGACATCCATTTGAAACAATTTGAAATTCATTAAACAAGCATATGCAAGCAGCAACCTAATGGCTTCTAATCTAGCTACTGGAGCATAAGTCTCATCATAGTCAATGCCTTCCTCTTGGTTGTATCCCTTAGCAACCAATCTAGCTTTGTTCCTTACTATGATTCCACTTTCATCTAGCTTATTTCTAAAAACCCATTTAGTGCCAATAGGTTTATGAGTTGATGTTCGAGGGACTAATTCCCAAACCTCATTTCTTTTGAATTGATTCAACTCATCATGCATAGCCATTAACCAGTGTTCATCTAATAATGCTTGACTAATGCTATTAGGTTCAATTTGTGAAACAAAAGCTATGTCACAACAAAGATTTTTTAATGAGGATCTAGTAGAAACTCCCTTTGAAACTTCACCAATGATGTTATCAAGGGAAAGATCTCTTGTTGTTCTCCATTCTTTTGGCTCTAGATTAGATGTTGATGGAATTGTTGCAGAACTTGGTTCTTCTTTTTCTTCAATGGGCTGGACAATTTCTACCATAGGACCTGCATCTAAATCGCATTTCGTTTCCACTCTTGAGGAGTTAGACTCATCACAAATTACATGAACAGATTCTTCCATGCACATGGTTCTTTTGTTGAATACTCTATAGGCTTTACTATGTAATGAATATCCTAGAAATATAGCTTCATCAACCTTTGAATCAAACTTTCCAAGTGATTCTTTTCCATTATTTAATACAAAACACTTGCAGCCAAAGGTTCTCAAGTGAGATACATTTGGTTTTCTGCCTTTGTACAGCTCATAAGGAGTTTTCTTCAAAATAGGTCTTATGAGAAGTCTATTTAAGGTATAGTATACTGTACTCACTACATCAGCCTAAAAATATTTTGGTAAATTTGTCTCATTAAGAAGTGTTCTTGCACCTTCTTTAAGTGATCTATTTTTCCTCTCCACAACACCATTTTGTTGAGGTGTTCTTGGAGCAGAAAAATTGTGGTTGATTCCATTTTCTTCACAAAAGATTTCAAAATGTTCATTTTGGAATTCTCCACCATGATCACTTCTTATTGAGATAATTTTGTTGCTTTTCTCATTTTGAACAACTTTGGCTAATTTTCTAAAAGCATGAAAAACATCACTTTTGGATTTCAAGAACAAAGTCCAAGTATATCTAGAGTAATCATCAACAATCACAAGTCCATAATAATTGCCACCCAAACTCATGGTTCTTAAAGGACCAACAAATCAATGTGTAGTAGTTCAAGTGGTCTAGAGGTGGAAACAATATTTTTGCTTTGCAAAGAAATTTTAGTTTGTTTCCCCTTTTGACAAGCATCACAAAGTTTGTCCTTTTTAAATTTGAGTTTTGGTAAACCAATCACTAAGTCCTTTTAATGAGTTTGTTCATATGGTGCATGTTGATATGACTAGCTCTCCTATGCCACAACCAAGATTCATCTATCTTACTCATTAAGCATGAAGTGTTGTGAAAGAATGCATGGTCAATAGAAAGTAGATAGATATTACCTTTTCTTTTACCAATATGGATAACTTCACTACTTTGGCTGTCACAAACCATACAACAATTTTCATTGAATGAAACTTTAAAGCCTTTGTCACATAATTGGCTTATGCTTAGAAGATTGTGTTTCAAGCCATCCACATAAAGAACATTGCTGATTTTGGTGTAGAAGTTATCTCCAATGTTGCCTTCACCAATGATCTTACCCTTATTATTATCTCCATAAGTGACAAAGCCTCCATCTTTAGGAATAAAGTCTGTGAGCAAAGACTTGTCACCCGTCATATGTCTAGAGCATCCACTATCTAGGTACCATGTTGATGATTTAGCTCTAAGACATATCTCAGATTCTTTGCTTGATGTTTCATCTTCTTCATCTAAGAGATCATCATTATCTTCATTGACAACGGAGGTGAGGCAAATGTTAGCTTCTTCATTTTCAATAGAGGATTCTGAAGTTGTTGAGTCGTTTTCATCCCAAGCTATGTATGCTCTTCTTGATTTTGCTTCCTTCTTTGCTTTGTTGTCCCCTTGTTGCTTCTTCAAGTAGATTGAGCATTCAGACTTGATGTGGACTGGTATTCCACATTCAAAGCATGTGAAGTTGCTATCAATCTTGTTCCTGTTGTTGTTATTCTTGGAGTTTCTAGAGAATCTCTTGCCCTTGTTTTTCCTTAAAAATTTGTTGAACTTTTTAACTATCAAGTTCATTTTTTCTTCATCTTCCTCATCACTTGATTCTTCTTCTTTTTCAGCTTTAGGTGTTGTAGCTTTTAGAGCAATTCCTTTGCCTTTCTTTTCTGCATCTTCAACACAAGTTAGTTGAGACAATTCTAATTCATATTCAAGTAACTTACCAAAGAGTGCAGTCATTGACATTTTGGACAAATCCTTAGATTCTTTGATTGCTGTCACTTTTGGTTGCCAAGCTCTAGTTAGACACTTCAAGATTTTGATGTTTAGTTCCTTAACATCAAAAGTTTTCCAAGTCCCAATAGATGATTAACAATGTGTGTGAATCTTGTTTGGAGTTGGGAAATGCTTTCATTGGTGTTTATCTTAAATATCTCATACTCATGGATCAATGAATGCTTCCTTGATCTTCTAACTTCTTCAGTTCCTTCATGAGTAATCTCTAGCATCTCCCACATTTCCTTAGCACTTGTACACCTAACTGTTCTGAAAAATTCATCAGAGGAAAGAGCAGAGGTTATCATATTTTGGCCTTAATATCATATTGAACAAGCCTTTTTTCAGCATCATTCATCTCATCCCATTCTTTGGGAATCATTTCATTTCCAACAGTTTTGATGGGCACTATAGGACCTTTCTCTATTGAATTCCAAGCTCCGGGATCATTTGATTGAATAAAGATTTTCATCCTATATTTCCAAAAGCTGAAATTTTCACCCTCAAACAAAGGAGGTCTGCTTAAAGAAGCACCTTCCTTGAAAGTTATTTGTGAGGTATACATTTTGAAAGAAAATAGTGATCTTGAGTAACTTTCAAGAACCAGCTCTTGATACCAATTGAAAATGATATGAATACTTCACACTTAACCA
>QARZ01041104.1:301937-314231 GCA_013407115.1 Glycine latifolia
GAGGGGGGGTGAATTGGTTAGACCTTGGTAGATTAAAAATTTCTTTAATAAAACTCAGAGTTTGTAGGATCTTTATCACTTTCAAAACAAAGAAACCTTATTCAATCAAGTAGCTCAGCCTCTTAGAATTCAATGGATCAAAACTGACTTTTTAAGATAAGCAAATGAATCAAGAAACAACTTAGATGAGGAGAGTAGATTCAGAAACTATACACAAGCAATTTATACTGGTTCACTTCAAAACCATGAAGCTACATCCAGTTTCTTTCAAACAACACTAGGTTGAAGTTCCACTATTTAATTTTCTGTTCTTACAAGCAATTATAATGTCTCCCTTTATCAACCCTAGATAATGTCTGAAATCTAAAACCCTATTAGATTCTAAGAGATAAGAACCTGAGAACACTACTCAGTTCTTCCACCTAGAGAACCCTTCTCTAGTTACAAGCAAGAACTCAATTACAATAGCAAAATCCAAGAAAATAAGCAAAATGAAAATTACAACCAGATTAAGGAGAGAAACAACCTGATGATCCAATGCATGTAATGCAAAATGAAGTTACCAGATCAGGTTGAATGTTTAAAACATAAGAAGCACAGCTTTCCCTAATCTTGAAATGGTTTCAAGCTCCAAGAGTGACTCAAGAACACATGATCAATGTATCATGGAGCTAGACACAATCAAACCCTCAGAAAACAATTAAGAAAGCTCACAAGACTGTTTTTGCTCAAAAAATTCAAATGGGTAATATTCCACAAAGTTACAAAAGCAGCTGAGCCAAGATTCTATCTATAACAGAAGTTTGTGACTACCAGTAATCGATTAAATCGCAATTATAATCGATTAAAATACTTATGTAATCGATTAAGTCACCATTTTAATCTATTAAACTATTCATATGTTTTCTGGGTTTGAATAACGAGCAATATAATCAATTATCTCGAGCTGTAATCGATTATTCCAATAAGAACATATTTTCAAAAAGCTTATTTAATCAATTACAAAACCTGGTAATCGATTAATCTAGTCTTAGTGTATTTTCAGAAAGCTTAGATAATCGATTACAAAACCTGGTAATCGATTAAGCCAGTGCAGCATGGTTTTTTCAAAGGCTATGTAATCGATTACGATAAATGGTAATCGATTATAGCAGTGCAGTGTTAAAAAATCATATATGTACATTTAATCGATTACAACTTCATCATAATCGATTAAAGATTTCAACAAGGCAGTTTATATGAAAACGTGGGTCAAATAATCGATTAATTCGACATGGTAATCGATTAAACTGTTCTTGATGGTTTTCCAGATTTGATGAAGAACAAAATAATCGATTAAGCCATTACTGTAATCGATTATTATAGTGAGAAATACTTTTTATTTAAAACCTTTGAATTATTTCAAAACCTCAGTTAAGTTGCTAATGCCTTGTGATTTTAGTTGACTTAGTTAAGTTGAATATGAATTAAATGAATGCAATGCACTTGGATCACCAGAATTGATTTTCTCTTACACATTTTATCCTAAATTGTCTTCAAGTTATCCTTTGCATGTTGAAAGCTCAAAACCAAATCTTGAATAAAATTTCTTCACATTCCTGAAGTAGCTCCCCCTTAATCCAACACGCAGCTCAGCAAGAACCATACTAGCCATGAGCATAGACACCTAGCTAATGTCCTACACAAGAACGTGGATTTATTCACTTGGCAACCATCTAGCATGTCGGGTGTCCATCCCAATATCATACGCCACAAGATGGCCATCTCACACATCATTTGTAGGTATGACCTACCTTACACCATAGTCATCAGCAAGGGCATGCAATTCGAAGCTAAGACTCACGCAGATTTTCTCACGGGGCTAGGCATCAAGCTTAGATCCAACCAGGAAGGCCCAGTCAGGATCGTCACGAACCTAGACAATGGAACTTACAAACTACAAGAGCTAGATGGTAAAGCAATCTTAAGAACATGGAATGTTACCCATCTAAAGTTCTACTTCAGTTGACCTATAAAAGATCGGATAATGTAATTTGTTTCCTACTTGAGTATTTCGTTCCAAGAAAAATGTCAGGGTTTTGGCTTGAGAGGTTTTAACGAGGCATATCCAAAGAATAGAAAGGGAATATGTACTCAAATAATATATTGAATAAAATGTATTTTCCTTTAAATTTTATGTTAATTACATAGAGGCTTGTGAAACCCAAGGTCCACCCTTGGTGAGCCTAGATGAAACCCAGGATGGACAAGCTCCTGGTCGATTTCCAAAAACTAGGACGAACAAGTTCCTGGACGGATCTCTATAGGCTTGGCAAACCCAAGGTCTGCACTTGGTGAGCCTAGACAAAACCTAGGACGGACGAGTTCTTGGTCGCATCTCTGTAAACTTGACAAACTCGAGGTCTGCCTTGGTAAGCCTGGACAAAACCCAGGATGGACGAGTTCCTAGTCACATCTGTGTAGGTTTGTCAAACCAAAGGTCCACCCTTGGTAAGCCTAGACAAAACCCAGGACGAACACGTTCCTGGTTGCATCTTCAGAAGGCTTAACAAACCCAAGGTTCATCCTTGGTGAGCCCCTCCATTGTCAAGTCTCGCCTTAGCAAAAACCTAAGGTATCCAAGAACAACCCTTGACCCACTTTATTATTCCTAAACTTCATTCTTGCAGGAGTACAACCTTGTAGGAACATAATAAGATTTAGGACCAGCGCCTTGTTAGACTCAAGGGGAGCTAAAGAGGATTAAGAAGTTGAAGTTCTTAGACTGTGAAATGTTTAGGCTTTTACATGCCAATTCAATTAATGGCATTTGTAATTGGTGTATGTCTAAGATGAGTCATCCTATGATCCATTGCATAAAACTCATTCATGCTTTTGCATTCATGTTTTCACAAAAGCATAAATTTCATAAAAAGCTTTTCAGAAACACAAGTATTTCATGAATGCATAAAAAGCCAAGTGTTCTATGTTTCAAGTTTTTGGAAAAATATTTTTTCACTGGTTTAATCAATTACCAATAAGAGGTAATCTATTTCTCTAGAACTAAGAACATTTTAATCGATTACGAGATTATGGTATTCGATTACATAGTTCAAGTGATAATCGATTACAACAAGGTGGTAATCGATTACTTGGCAACGATATTGAATAAGGCTTCCTGTGATAATCGATTAGATTGTGGTTTAATCGATTACATTGTTCATAAGTCTTTTCCAGAAAGCTCAAGAACACTTTAATCGATTACATAAGTGATTTAATCGATTACTGGTAGTTAAACAAATTTATATAAATAGATGTTGCTTGTTTTAACTAAATACAACAACGAAATATCAATGAATTTCATAACCTTTCTCAAGAGAGAAAACAATACTTTGAGTTATTCTATATTAGACCCTCAGATCCTCAAGCTTTAAGATTCCTTGAGGGGATTTCTTTTTGTGCAACTTTTTAAAGAAGAACTTGGAGAGAATGTTCTGGGATTTGTCTTTCAACCTTGATTCAAGTCTAGTAATCATTTGCATTCATCTGTAGTGGATCATTAGGTTGTAATTCTTTTTAGAATTTATGGTTTGTGTAACTAAAGCAATAGTCTTTCTTAAAGCTTGTTTAGAATAGATGTTTCTAGAGGGAAGAGTAGAGAAGGGTGTTCTCTATGTCTTGATCACAGAGAGTCTAAGGGAGTTTGATTTCTTATTCTTAATCTAGGTCTAATTAAGAGTGATTGTATAAGCTTGGAAGAAACAGATTGCTATTAGTGGAATTTCTTAGGAGAATTGGATGTAGCTTCTTTAGGTTGAGAAGTGAACTTGTAAAATCTTGGTGTGGACTACTTCTTCTTTATCTTTTCTTGTGGTTATTAATTGTCATTCGTTGGTATAACTTTTCATAATCAACAGAAATATTTTGTTATCATTGCATTCTTTAAAGAATTGGAGTTTGATTGATTGAAAGTGCTCAACGATTGTTTTGTGATACGATCCTTTTTAACTCTGATTGTTTAAGAAATTTTTAATTGACCTAGAACAACCAATTCAGCCCTCTCTTGGTTCTTGTGTGAGTTTCATACTATTTTGAGTTGGTATCAGAACAGGTTCTTTTGTGTTACTCAAGATCACTACTTTCTTCTAAAGAAAATGAATACCACACAAATTACCTTCAAGGAGGGTGCCTCCTTAAACTGTCCTCCAATGTTTGAGGGAGAACACTTCAATTTTTGGAAAAATAGAATGCAGATTTTCATTCAATCAAATGACCCCGGTGCATGAAATACAATTGAAAAAGGTACCTTGATACTTACAAAAACTGTTGATAATAAAATGATTCCTAAAGAATGGGATGAAATGACTGACATAGAAAAAAGGGTAGTTCAATATGATTTTAAAGTAAAAAACATGATAACCTCTGCCTTGTCTTCTGATGAGTTTTTTAGAACTGTGGGAAATGCTGGAGATCACTCATGAAGGAACTGATGAAGTTAAAAGATCAAGAAAACATGCCATGATCCATGAGTACGAAATGTTTAAGATGAACATAGCATAAAACATGTCTCAACTCCAAACCAGATTCACACACATCGTTAATCATCTACTTGGTCTTGGCAAAATATTTGATGTAGAGAAACTCAACATCAAGATTTTGAAATGCTTAAGAAGACCTTGTCAACCAAAAGTGATAACTGATATGCTGCTAGCATATGATAGTATTTAGGGTTAATTAATTAATGATTCATTCAATAATTAGTAATATAGGCTAGAATTTGTCAAGTTTGTTTAATAAAATGTTATTTATCTTAATTATGAGTAATTTTGTTATTTAGGAAAAGAAGCAATAGGTGCTCTCGACCATCTCACGCGACTCGCGCCAGCTACCACGCGATTAACGCTAGGTTATCAGGATCAAATATTCAGTTCGAATACCCCACGCCAGTAGTGCCAGACACCACGCGAATCGCGCCAGACTTCAGGATCAGCCTTTCAATTCAAACAGTCCACGCGATTAGCAGGGAACCCCACGCTAGTAGCCCCATAATTACGCTGTTACCTAATTTAAGTGATTTTGCACTGAAATAGCTTGGGAAAAAGGATTTTCTTACCTGAATTAAATGGATGAACGTGTGGGAGATAAAACCAGACACTTTTGGCACAGAAAAGATATAGAAATGCAGGGATAGAAAGTGGAGAAAAGATAAAGACCAGAGATTGAAGGAAGATTGAAGGTTTTGTAATGTTTCTACTGTCTTTGTATTTCTTGAGGTTAAACATGATTATGTCTGGCTAAACTTCCTTATTGTGGTTAGAGCCAGAACCAATGTGAACTCCTCTGTAACTTGATTGGTATTAATATGAAATTCTGATAATTGTTTTATTTTACTTTGTTCTTAACTGGATTATCCTTTATTAGATTTGGCCATTCTAGTGGAGTTCTTAGGGTTAGGGTTTGCAATAGGGATATTGGAACACTAATTTCTGAAAGCAGTAAAATAAGAGTTTGTACATTGCCTAGGGATAGGGATGTATGATTGCAGAACTAGGTATTCTCTTAATGCTTAGCTTGATAGGAAATTACTAAGGGATTAGGATTTCTGACTGGGTTAATGGGTTAAATTACTAAGGGATTAGGATTTAACTAATTATATAAGATACATTCTCTGAGCAATTAGAAGTAATTGAATTTAATAACCAATCTAAGTCAAGGAGGTAGGGAACAAAGGGGAACGTGCTCTAGCCACAATTATTTCTCATCACTGCGTAACAATTAATTTAAAATCCATTTTTGAATTCTCGCTAAATTTCTGTCATTTATTTAAATTACATTATTCATAAAATACACCCATATTCTCTTCAAACTTATTATTTGTTTTCCAATTTCTAAGATCATAAGTTACGATACGATTGCATTCAATCCCTTTGGAGACAATACTTTACTTAATAACTTTATTACTTGGAATGAACGGTACACTTGCCGATCGCACAAGTATTTGGCGCTGTTGCCGGCGATTGAAATCGCCAATTTTATAGTAACTTTAATCTTCGGGATTGGAATTTTTTTGTTACTAAATTGCTTTTCTTAGTTTATACGAAGTGTAGTTAATCCTGATCATCAACAGCTCGATCCGGAAATAGAGAGGACTATTAGAAGAAACAGGAGACTAGCCAGACAAAGAATAAGAGAAGCATAAAACTCTGATTTTGATTCAATCTCTGAATTAGAATTAGAAATGGCTGACCGAGGAAATAATCAGCCAAGACCAGAAGATGAACTGATGGAGGATATTCTGGCTTCATTGTTCACTAGACCAAACTCCAGTATTGTAAGACCACCAATTGAGGCAAATCATTTTGACATTCATCCGTCATTAATTACATTGGTGGAACGCAGTCAGTTTGGTGGGGAAGATAACGAGGACCCTCATGACTTCATTGACAGATTTCTGAGAATCTGTGATACTATTAGACATCAAGGGGTGTCAGATGATGCTATAAGGTTGAGGTTATTTCCTTTTTCTGTTAAAGGGAAAGCACTTAGATGGTTAGATAGACAAACCTCAAATAGCATAACCACTTGGGAAGAATTAGTTGCAAAATTTTTCTCTCAATATTTTGCAATGGAAAAGTACAATTGGTTGGTAAATGAGATCACTAACTTCACCCAGAATGAGAGGGAAACTTTATGTGCAGCTTGGAATAGGTTTCAAGAGTTGATTTGAAGGTGTCCACAATATGACATGACTGTGGGTAAAAAGGTACGTATTTTTTTTAATGGAATGATACCTGAATCACGCCTTATTGTTAATGTTGCAGCTGGTGGTTCCATAAGATCAAAGACTGCAGCCCAGACTTATGAGTTAATTGACTCTCTAGCCTGTGATGAGAATGAAAGTGCCCCAGTTCAACTCAAAAGAGAAGTTATTCAGTTGGGGAGTAGTGATGCAATGTTGGCTGAACAGAAAATATTGGCCCAGCAGTTAGCTAAATTAAATGCAAAGATTGACAAACTCCAAGTCTCTGTAGCTCAAGTTTCATCCAGCAGAATGCAACCTGTTATCTGTGAATATTGCCAAGGTGAGCATGAGTCTAATGAGTGTCCTACATTGGTAGAAGCTGACCCAGTGCAGGTGAATGGCCTCTGGTATGATCAAAGATCCCAGCAGAATTTTCAGTGAAATCAAAATAATGCTGTGGGAAATAATTTTCAGAGGAGGTTTCAAGGTGGTGGATCAAGTCTAATAATTATTTGCAGCCCCCACCTATTCTACCTAAGGAGCCATCAGAGCTGGAGAAACCGATGTTACAATTATCTAAGACCACCAATGAGCACATTCAGGCCACCAATGCCTTCATGAATGAGACCAGGGCTCACCATAAAAATCAAGATGCATCTATTAGAAATCTTGAAAATCAAATTGGTCAATTGGCAAAGCAACTATCTGAAAGGTCTCAAGGACATTTCCCAAGTGACACCCTTGTGAATCCAAGGGAACATGCGAAAGCAATTACTACTAGGAGTGGGAAGGTAATCACTTCGCCAAAAATGCCTAAGGTAAGTCAAGAAGGAGTTGAAGAGGGAACTACCACAGTTGCTGCGGAACGAGAGGTAGAAGTACCTTCAGGCAAGCAAGAGAAAAATTTTGCACCTTCAAAGAAGCCAATGGATTTCTCCCGCTTTGAGAAGCCTCCTTACCCAGTGAAAATCAAGCAACAAGCTCAAAAGCCACAGTTTGCCAGGTTCTTAGACATGTTTAAAAAATTGCATATTAATATTCCATTTGCTGAAGCTTTAGCTAACATGCCTAACTATGCAAAATTTATGAAAGAATTGTTGTCTGGGAAGCATAAATTGTAGGATTGTGAGACAATTGCACTTACTGAAGAGTGCAGTGCTATAATACAAAGGAAGCTACCACCAAAGCTTAAGGACCCAGGCAGTTTCAACATCCCAATTGCCATAGGGAACATTAACATGGGAAAAGCTCTATGCGACCTAGGGGCAAGCATAAATTTAATGTCATTGTCAGTTTGCAGGTCCTTAGGGATTTCTGATTTAAAGCCCACAAGAGTTTCACTCCAACTTGCAGATCGTTCATTGAGAAAGCCTACAGGAGTCATTGAGGAAGTCTTAGTGAAAGTAGATAAGTTTATTTTTCCTGCAGATTTTATAGTTTTAGATATGGATGGTGAAAATGAAATACCACTTCTCTTGGGTAGATCATTTTTAGCCACTGCTAAAGCTTTGATTGATGTAGAGAAAGGGAAACTAGAACTTAGGATGGATGATGAGAGTATTACTTTTAATGTTTTTGATGCTATGAAAAATCCATCTGATGAGCATGATTGTTTTAGGCTAGATGTTTTGGATGATGTAAGTCATGCAGGTCAAACAGAGGAACAGGAACTTGAAGAAGTGCTAGAAATTTGTAGCCAAGAAACTGTACAAGAAAAGCTTGAAGTATTAATGGAGGTGTTTGAGAACAAAGGGCTGGAATTTTGTGAGGAAGAGCAGCTGTTGAAAGTACTCAAGGAACATAAAACTGCCATAGGATGGTCCATCTCAGATTTGAAAGGTATTAATCCCTCTTTCTGCACTCATAAAATTCTTATGGAAAATGATATGAAACCAGTGAGGCAACCACAGAGGAGACTTAATCCCACCATGAAAGAGGTGGTTAGAAAAGAGGTAGTGAAATTGTTGGATGCGGGTATGATTTACCCAATTTCAAACACCGCATGGGTAAGTCTAGTTCAGACTGTCCCTAAGAAAGGTGGGATGACAGTCATTCAAAATGACAACAATGACTTAATTCCCACAAGAACTATCACCAGCTGGAGGATGTGTGTGGATTATAGAAGGCTCAATGATGCAACCAGAAAAGACCATTTTCCACTTCCTTTTATGGATCAAATGTTAGAAAGGTTAGCTGGTCATGATTACTATTGTTTCTTGGATGGATACTCTGGGTATAACCAAATCCCAGTAGCACTAGAAGACCAGGAGAAAACAGCCTTCACATGTCCATTTGGAGTGTTTGCTTACAGAAGGATGCCCTTTGGCCTATGCAATGCGCCTACAACATTTCAAAGGTGCATGCTTTCAATTTTTTCTGATATGGTTGAAAAAGGTCTAGAGGTATTTATGGATGACTTTTCTGTGTTTGGCTCTTGTTTTGATTTATGTTTAGCTAATTTAGCTAAAGTTTTAAAAAGATGTCAAGAGACAAATCTAGTTTTAAATTGGGAAAAGTGTCACTTCATGGTGCGTGATGGCATTGTTTTAGGGCATAAAATTTCTGAAAGAGGAATAGAGGTTGATAGAGCTAAATTGTTATTAATCGAAAAACTACCTCCTCCTATTAATGTTAATGGTGTGCGGAGTTTTCTAGGCCATGCAGGATTTTACAGGAGGTTCATCAAGGACTTCTCGAAGATTGCAAAACCTCTCAGCCAATTACTTGAAAAGGGAGTAGAATTTTGTTTTAATGAAGATTTTATTGATGCATTTAATGTCTTGAAAAATAAGCTTACTACTGCACCTATTTTAATAGCCCCAGATTGAAATTTACCATTTGAACTTATGTGTGATGCAAGTGCTTATGCAATTGGTGCTGTTTTAGGACAAAGAAAAGATAAGTGTCTACATGTCATATATTATGCTAGTAAGATTTTGAATGAGGCACAAGTGAATTATGCCACCACTGAAAAAGAAATGCTAGCCGTGGTTTATGCATTAGACAAATTTAGGTCCTATTTGGTTGCCTCTAAAGTTATTATTTACACTGACCACTTATCAAGGATTCAAGAAAAGAGTTTGCAGGATGGACCGGAAGTAGAGATCAATGAATCTTTTCCTGATGAGGGAGTGATGGCAATCCAAGTCAGCCCATGGTTTGCAGAGATGGCCAACTATAAAGCTGTGGGTGTAATACCTGAAGATTTGAATTGGCAACAGAAAAAGAAGTTTCTCCATGATTCAAAGAGGTATTTATGGGATAACCCTTTCCTTTATTTCCAATGTACTGATGGGATTATTCGCAGATGTGTAACTGAGTCAGAGGCACCTAAAATCCTTTGGCATTGTCATGCTTCGGATTACGGAGGACACTTCGGAGGAAACAGAACAGCACAAAAGGTCTTGCAATGCGGTTATTATTGGCCAAAACTATTCAAAGATGCAAGAGATTTTGTGGGAAAATGTGATAGTTGTCCGAGAATTGGAAATATCTCTTGCAAAGATGAGATGCCACTGAATAACATCCAAGAAATTGAACTCTTCGATGTGTGGGGAATTGATTTTATGGGACCCTTCCCTAACTCATATTCTAATCAATATATCTTGGTTGCAGTAGATTATGTGTCTAAATGGGTAGAGGCTGTAGCTTTGGCAACCAATGATGTGAAAGTAGTGGTTTCTTTCTTACGGAAAAACATATTCACCCGCTTTGGAGTGCTGAGAGCGATCATCAGTGATGGGGGAACTCATTTCTGCAATAAATAGTTTGCTAGTTTTCTTGCCAAATATGGAGTAAATCACAGGGTTGCCATACCTTACCATCCTCAAACAAGTGGGCAGGTAGAAATTTCTAACCGAGAGCTAAAAAGAATTTTAGAAAAGACAGTTGGGAATTGTAGAAAGGATTAGGCTCGGAAGCTGGATGACGCATTGTGGGCATATCGGACTGCATTTAAAACACCTATAGGTACGTCTCCATTTCAACTTGTGTACGGTAAGTATTGTCATCTTCCAATTGAGTTAGAACATAAGGCTATATGGGTCGCTAAATTCTTAAACTTTGAACTCTCTAAAACTAATGAAAAACAATTATTGCAATTAAATGAGTTGGATGAGTTCAGGTTAGCTGCATATGAGAATGCCAGGATTTATAAAGAGAAGACCAAGAAGTGGCATGATAATAAAATTCATCCTAAAGAATTTGAGCCGGGACAACAGGTATTGCTCTATAATTCTCGCCTAAGGCTTTTCCCAGGTAAGTTAAAATCCCGTTGGTCTGGTCCATTTTTAGTACGAAAAGTTTATCCATATGGAACAGTTGAAATTTCCCCCTTAGACAATGATAGATTTTTTAAAGTGAATGGATGCAGATTGAAACCTTATTTTGGTGGTCAAATGGATAGGAGTTCAGTTTCTATTCAACTGAATTCACTTGATGATTGAAAGGTGGTACGTCAAGCTCATGACGTTAAACGAGCGCTACTTGGAAGGCAATCCAAGAGTTTTTATTTAACCCTAACTCATTATTTGTTCATTTTTAAGTTTTCTGTTTATTGGTTTGAATTATGTTATGTGTTTTTAATCTTTGGTTAATCTATTTGGTTAATTGTTCATTTTTATTTTATTTTAGTTCTTATGTTGAATTAGTATTAGTAGTATATTTAATTCTAGCTTTTCTATTGTAGTTTTGTTATATCTAGTTAAAATTAGAATCTAAAACGGTAAAAAGCATTAGAAAATATTGCAGAACATTTGAATGACTCACGCTGATCGCTTGGCATCTGGCGCGACTAGCGCCACTAATTCGAATCAAACTGGTCTTAATTGCATTCCCCACGCTGATCGCGTGGACCTTGGCGCCAGTAGCGCCCAATGTTTGAATCAAAAGACCAGCATTTCAACCTCCACGTTAACCGCGTGGGATATGGCACCACTCGCGCCATTTATTCGAATTCAGAGGTCATAATTTCAAGATTGGTGCTAACCGCGTGGAGTCCCATGCTACTCGCGCTATTGATTCGTATCCAGGTAACAATGATTGATTCTGACACGAGTCGTATGGCCTTCGGCACGGGTAGCGCGAGTAATTCAAACTTAATGAACAATCTGAACCTTCTCACACGATGCGCGTGGAACTTGGTGCTAATCGCACCACAAGTTCGAAAGAATTGAGCCTTGTTTCCATTTGACGCGGATCACGCCAGATATGGCGCGGATCGCGCGAGGGCATCATTTTAGTTTTTAAAAAAGGGAATTCGAATCAGAAAATGCGCCCCTCAAGTTTCTCCCTAATTTCTTTCCTTACCTTCAATCACATTCACTCCCGTTCAAATTAGTTGCTTCCATCACGCCCCAAAACATTCCCTACTTCCAGTATAAAACCTTAAACCCTAAAGTGCATTAGTGATTCCACTTCCATTCACCATTGTTGCACGAGCTTAAGTCCTATGGAAGCATTCATTCATATTCCTCATTGAAGCTGAATGGCTGGTGACAAGGTACTTTTCTTCATTTCTTAAAGTTCATAGAATGCATAGGAAATGGTTGTTGGTGGTGAGGCAGAGATATAAG
>QARZ01041105.1:0-11675 GCA_013407115.1 Glycine latifolia
AAATGCAAGGCAAATGATCATGCAAATGAAGCTTGAAATGTAAACTAAATGAAGCCTAAATGCAAGCTAATGAAACTCGAATTACAAGCTTCATCCTAAGTGACTTCTTGGCTGAACCAACATGCCTAAAGGTGCAGTATTTTATCTTCTAAGTGCAGCATTTTAAGCCTTAAGGTGCAGCCAACAAGCTTACAAAGGTGCTACACAATTTACACACAAGTGCACCTACCCCTCTTTACACAATTGCACTAAAAGCCTTTTAATTTTTAACTAGTTTTGCTACTAACAAGTGCTGGAATTTATTTAATTAATTTGAACTCGAGACATCAAAATCCAGCCCTTGTCATTCTTGAGTTGGTGTATTTCTTTATACTTGTCCAAGTTAGCTTGGATGTGGTCTTGAAGGGCTTGAGTTCTAGCTCTTGTCATGGGTCCTTTAAAGCTCACCAAAGGAAGTACTTCAAGCTCTCCTTCTAGACCTTTAGCTTGCAATGGATCTCCATCAGCTTCTTGATCCTCTTGAGCTCCCCCTGACTCTAACAGATGACACTATGTGGAATGCAGTGACTGGCATCTCTTGTGCAGGTGTTAGAAAGTTTGAAGAAGAGATAGAAGGATATTCAAAGATGGATACATACAGGGGTATGTTGCTGGATCCACAGGCACACATAAAGAACAAATTGGGGGTTGGAACATGACTGGTGAAGACAGACTTCTTCACTGCATCATCACCTATATCCTTACACCAAGGTCTACCAATCATGCACAAATCATTGATGATGATCTGCAACTGGTGTGTGGAACGAAAAATGGAACTCAAATTAATTGGGTTCTAGTCATTAAGGAGACAATGATGATGTCTAAAAGGTTGCTTAGCTATCAATTCCCCTATGATGTCTTAGTCTCAAGGTTCATTGACTACTTTGGGATTGATGTGTCAAATGAGATAGTTGACAACATCACCAACATCACCAACCTCATCACAGTCAAGCATCTCACCAAGCTAGGATTGATGTAAACCCCAAACGGGTGGATAATGGCTAGAGAACAAGCTCCTCAAGGAAGTGCAGATGAGGAACAAGAAGCTGAGGAAGATGTTAAAGCTGGCCCTGCTGAGCACCAGTGGTGTCCCTTTGAATCTATGATGATTCAAAAGATGGATGCAATGATATCTTTGCATCATGAACATTCAACTGATGTTCATTCCTCTTGGGAAGAGATCACCACTAGGCTAGAAAATATAGAGACTAGAATGACTCTTAAATACTTTGATAATCTCTAGATTAGTGGATGTCTTACTTTGCTTCTGATTGTGTTGTTTGCTTTCTCTCATGTTCAACACTTATCTTTGATGTTTACTCTTATGTTTTTTCACCTTCCATTAATGAATAAAATTTTGTTTATTGTTGTTTACATCTTCCTTTGCTTATTTCATTATAACTAGAAAATTTTGTCTTTGATAAGTCAAAAGGGGGAGAAAAATGAACATATACAATGAACATATGAAGGATGTTGGGTGATTAAAAGAATATAAGAGGAGAAGAACAATAAACTAAATGACAAACTAAATGATAAATGGTTGCTCTATTTTAAATGAACATAAGCATTGCTCTAAATCTAACTTGATATGAAATTACATAAGAAAGGGGGAGCAATACATATGCTTATGATGTTTTGAGTTTATGCAAAGTATACTTAACACCTGGTCTTGGCTAGAGGCTTATTATTTTTTAGGTTAAGTAAAAGCTCCTAGAAACTGTCTCCTAAGAAGAACACTAAGGTTCAACATGTTCAATTGAATTTCTGAATGATCAAAGCCAAAAAAGGGGAGATTGTTAGAGTCAGGGGGAGCTCAAGAGGATCAAGAAGTTGAGTCTCAAAGTCTACAAAGTGTTTAGGCTCTTTTACATGCTAAATCAATTTGATTGGTAGTTGTAACTTGTGTATGAGATGAAACTTCCTATGATTCATTGCATAAAGCTCATACATAAAAGCATAAGTCTTGTGAAAAAGCTTTTTTGAAACAAAGAATTTTCATGATTGCATAAAAGCCAAAGTGTTCAAAGTCTAAGGTTTTGAAAAAACTAGTTTTCTCTGTTTTAATCGATTACCAACTTGTGGTAATCTATTACTTAAGCTTTCAAGAACACTTTAATCGATTACAGGAGTATGGTAATTTTGTTAGACTTTTGGCAAGCGTACCAATGTCGTCACGAGTTACACAATTTATAAGAAATCATCTCCACATGGACTTAAGTTACTCAGTTATTTTAAATAAAATTAACAGTTTAATATTTGTGTACAACAAACATTAATCGAGATTTCATATGTTTGTGGAAATAACATAAATACAAATTTAAAGAAATAACAGATTTAGTGCGTCAAGAAATATGGAAAATTACTGAAACAAGTAAAGCGAGTTTAATTAATTCAAGAAAAGTGTAGGATTGGATTTCATCATTCATACCCTCAGTATCCAATTAACAGTAACACATATAAATCATTTTCTAACATTATTAATGCACACATTAAATCACCCCAAATCGATCCCTCACATATGAAGTAAATAACACGGCATTACAATTATAATCTCGTGCTATTTGCAATCAAAACTTTATGCTCTATTCCTAGCAACGTAACATAAAGAATAAAATCATTTAGTTCAAATCCTAAGAGCACTTTCTAGTCAAACTTAGAATCCAATTTCATGAAACTAGTGATCAAATAGAATCAAGCATTAAGAACAGAATGAAATCACCAATAATGAGTAGAAAATATTCATACATATATCAAATATCAAAAGAGATACATAAGGTACGAAGATTACATCTAATCCTTTTCGGCAGAGTTTCCTCACCTATTTTTCTCTTCTCTCACCTCTCTCTATGTTTCCTTGTTGTTTCTCATATTCTGGACCGTCAATGGCTTCCTTGCATGCTATTTATAGCATTTAATGGAGGTGGTGTGATAGCAACTCGCCCAGGCAAGTTGTAGCTCGCCTAGGCAAGTTGTAGCTCGCCCAGGCGAGTGGTTGCTTATGGTTGAAGATAGGTAGCTCGCCTAGGCGAGCTGTCGCTTGCCCAGACAAGTTGCTTGCTTAATGGAAAGGTAAGCTAATTAGCCTAGGCAAGCTAATTGATAGCCTGGGAAATTTTCACTTCTGGATTATTGTGATTTTAACCTTTTTGCCCTATTATCTTGTCTTGGTTGTTGGATGGAACAGATACCTATCGAAATATTGGATGAATCTTCCAAATTTTAAACAACAACATTTATAAATAGACAAAATATAAAACATCTAAAATTAGGGGTAATTTATAAGAAAAAATATTGACATAAAAGATAAGTGCTAACATTATAATCCCGAACATAACTAAAATATGACACTTATCAGTAATCGATTACACTTCACAAAGTCACAGAAAAGTCTTCATGTGATAATCGATTACGAAATTTATGTAATCAATTACTTGGCGCGCATTTGAAATAAGACTTCCTGTGATAATCGATTACATTACGAATTAGTTGATTACATTGTTCATAAATCTTTTCCAGAAAGCTCAAGAACACTTTAATCGATTAAATGTGTTAATAATCGATTACATAAGAGTATTTAATTTATTACATTAGCGTTTTAATCGATTATTGACAATTACAAACTGATTTCTATAAATAGTTGTGGGGTGTTTTGGAAAATAACAACGAAATTACAAAGTACTTTCATTAGCTTTCTGAGCAAAAATTGATTCCAAGTGTTAAACACAGTTAAGTCCCACAAATCCTCGAGATTTAAAGATTTCAAATGAGGGTTTCTTCTTGGGCAAGCTTTCAAAAGAAGTTGTAGGAAGAAAGTTCTGAAGTAACATCTTCCACCTTTAAATTCAAGTCTTGTAAATCATTTGCATACATCATTTACTGGATCACAAGTGGTTTATTTCTTTACACTTTGTTGTGTATTCTTTTGAGTTTTCTTTTGTGTATTAATAACATAGGATTTCTTAAAGCTTTACTAGGATAGGATTTCCTAGGGTTAAGAGTAGAGGTGGGTGATCTCTATGTCTTGATCACAAAGATTCTAAGAGTGTTAGAAGTCTCATTCTTAATCTAAGTCTAATTAAGAGTGATTGTGTAAAAAGCTTGTAAGAACAATTTGTTATTAGTGGAACTCTAATCTTTGTGGTTGGAAGAACTGGATTTAACTTCTCAAGGGTAAAAAGTGAACCAGTATAAACTCCTGTGTTGACTACTTCTTTCTAATCTTTTCTTGCTGTTATAATTGATCATTCATTGGTGCTACATTTCTTATTCAACAAGTGAAAGTTTTGTGGTTGCGTTCTTGAGCTGAGTGGTTTGATTGGTTGGAGCATTCTTGGTTTATTTGTGATACGATCTTAATTACTCTGATTCTTTAAAGATTTTTAAAAGAACAAGGTAAACCAATTCACCCCCTCTTGGTTATTGTGTGGTGTTCATACTTTTTTCAGAACAGAGATGAAAGGAAGGATAAAAATAAAGAACAATGAAGAATAGTTGAGAGAAAAAAAGAGTAAAGATTTACATTCTGAAAACTTGCACAAGGACCTAGAAATTCTATTTTTGTTGTTTTTAAATAAATCCTAGCTACACTAATATATAGTAATTGAACTAAATAAAGAGATGGGCTCTGATTAGGCGCATATAAACTAACTAATTATGCTAATTACTTCAATCAAAACCTAAACTCACAGCACAAAACTCAAGTGTAAAGGTTCTAACTTCCAAGACTAAGTTTACCCTCAAACCAGTAGAATTAGCCCATGCTTATCTCTAACAAAATTGTAGCTCTTTTCCTTAGATTTCCAGGGACTACTCATATGCTCCATTTGGAATTTTGTAGAATCCTATAGGTTCTACACAAGGAAGATAGGTCAAGTAAGCACAAAATCTGAAAATAGGCAATAATTATCAATTAAGCCCTATTATTTGCTTAAGACCAAAACTGAGTTAAAGTGAGAAAATAAGAATCTAAGAGAAGTCAAATAAGCTAAGAAGAATAGAAAAATAATATACTAAAAATGCTCAATCAAATCCCCTCACACTTTATCTTTTGCACTCTTGGGTAAAACTAAAAGAAAGACTAAGAGAAAAACATTTAAACTAGAATAAATCACAAACTAAAAAAAGAGGTATGTACAAGGCACACACATTTTTCAATGGATCCTAATAATGCACAAAAATGAGAAAGATAGAAAATGGAATAATTATATCAAGTTAACAAGCACTCCATGAACACGTGATCACAAAGTGAAAAGTGAAAAAAAGTAGCCAAGTTAAAATTAAGAATGTACCAAGGTGATAGAATTCTCTCAAATAACAATGATTGAGTATTTTTAGTTTAATATTTTTCTATTCTTCTTCACTTATTTGACTTCTCTTGGACTTTTATTTTCCCATTCTAATTCAGTTTTTGCCTTAGGCAAACAAGTGAGTTTAATTGATAATTGTTGCTTATTTTCGGAGTTTTTGCTTACTTGACCTATCTTTCTTGTGCAGGACCTAGAGAGCTTTACAGAACTACAAATGACGCATATAAGTAGTCCCTGAAAAGATAAGGAAAAGATATACAATTTTGACAGATATAAGCCGAGGCCAATTCTGTCATTTTGAGGGTCATTTTAGGCTTGGAAGTCAGAACCACTGCACTTGAATTTTGGGCTGGAAAATTGGTGTAATTAGTAATTAGTTAAATTAGTTGGGCTTCATTATGGCCCATCCTTTCCTACTGACTCAGTCACTATATTTTAGTGATTTTATTTATTTGGATGGGCACACTTCATTTTAGCACAAACACATTTTGTAGTGACTTTTAGAAGTTTTTAGAATTAAAACTCTTTCTCTTATTTTTCTCTCAACTGTTCTTCATTGTTCTTCACTATTCTTCATTTTCATTTCTGTTCTTCCATTTCCTTGCACTAATTTCGTGGGGCTTTCATTGATGATGATCATGGAAGGCTAAACAATCAATCAATCCAAGGATCCAAGCCAAAGCAAGGAGAATTTGAGTTCTGGTATGGTATTTCAAATTCTGTGAATGTTCACTTTCTTCTTCCATCCTCTATTTGATTTTCATGATTATGAATGTGTTTAGGCTTGAAAGCGGATTAGGTTATGGATTCATTTCCTAATTTTGAATTTTAATCACAGATTATTTGGATGATATTTCAATTAGGTTTGTGGTTTCAATTAATTTAGGGGTTAATTCGATTGAACTGCTTCTAATGAAATTGAATGAACTTTCACAACAAAATCATTATCTGAGAACTATGATAATTCGTATTGCTTGGTTTGGTGAATTGGATTGATGCTTTTTAATCTATTTTAGAATACCTTTTATCAATTCTGTTAGTTTCTATTTTGTTACATTTTTTTGCAATTTTTATTCACGCATGCAAATTGTTTGATAAAAATCCCCCTATTATTTACTAGTGAATTGAGGTTGAAAACATATTGATTGTGTCTCTGAGTCGACCTAGGTTAATCCTGTGCTACAAAATTAGCGTAGTTTAATTGTTTTGAAGCGATACGACATCGGTTATCAAACAACACTCAACCTCATCAAATGTGTATGGGTTTGTGTTTACACTCAAACACCACATGTAACTGACACATCCAAATATTGACAAGACTCTAATTCACTCAACTTGAAATACACATGCATCAAAAGATCAAAAGGGCTTTTACTGGTTTGTAATGTATGATTTAGGTAAGGGTGGATAAGAGAAAGATATTAAGGCTAAAACTAAGAGAATAGATGGGCAATGGGGAGTAAGCCAACAAGTAACAAGAGGGTAGAAACAAAGAAACAAGGTGGAGAACAATAAAATTAAAATAAAAAGAACTTATAAGGATGAAAATGAACCATAACACACTTTTATTGCAATTTTTTTCTTGTACTTTTTCTTTTCTTTTATTTTCTTTGAACTTTTTCTTTTTATAGTCTTTCTTTTCTTTTCTTTTTCTTTTCTTCCAAATCAAAATACAAATCCCCCACACTTGTTTGAAACCCACTCCCAAAACAATTCCAAGGCCCATTTTCTCTCTAAAGTTAGGACAACCTGGTTTTTCACTTTTTGGCTTGTAATGAGCTATACAAGAAAGAAAAAGGTTAAAGGCTCAAAAAGGGTGACAATGGATATTGATGCATGATAGGTTTATTTGGCAAGTGGCTAAAAGAAAGAAGGCCTAAATCATATCAATCAATGCATGTGTAACATGGAATGACAAGAGAGACAAGGCAAAACCTAGAGTAATCTAGCATAAGGGTGAAATCACACATTAAAGAACATGAATATAATAATGCGATTCATCCACAAAGGCCCAAAATTCCACCTTAAATTTTATTTTCCAAGCCTACTTATCACTTCAATAATTGCAACAATGATTTACATCAAGTATGAAACCTCTTAATCCAAAAATTGGTACATTTCTCACAATTTATACAAGCTAGAAATCCTACGAAAACATGAAAAAGTGCCTAAATTCAACAAAAAAACAACTACTGCAAAAAAAATTATTTTTTTTATTTTTTTAACGTAAAAACAGTAAAAATAGAAATACAATAAAACAAAAAAAATACAACAAAACAAAAACAGAAAATAGATTTTGTAAATCCTTCCCCCCACACTTAAAATGCACATTGTCCTCAATGTAAACATGCCATGAAATGCAATCAAAGAGACAACATAGAAAAGAAGGGAAAAGGAAACTCCTCAAGTTCCATTCAAGGCACATTATTGTTGTGACACGACAAGTGCACCGATCATTCCAAGTAATAAAGTGATAAAAAAGTATCGTCTCCACGAGGATTGATGCACTAATGTCAATTGTAATTTATGATTCTTAATATTGAAAAAGGAATGAAATTGTTGAAAGAGTTGGATTGTAGTTTGAATTTAATTATTGTAAATAACAGAATATCAAAAACAATGTAATTTAAATGTTGATCAAGACTTAAGAATAATTATGGCAAAGCACAATCACCGCAGTTCACTCTATGTAATTGAATTGATAATTTAACTCTATTAAATGTAATTATTCAGATTTATGTTTTTCTATATAGTTAAACCCTGATTCCTCAGTCATTTAACCCTTTAACCTAAGCTAAGAATCCTAATCCCTTAGTAATTCCCTTTAGATTAAGCATGAAGATAGCATAACAAGATCTGCAGTCCTTTATCCCTATCCCTAGGTAATATCGCAACTGTCACTCTACTGTGTTCAGAAACTAAAACCCCAATATTCCTATTGTGAATTATAGCCCTAAGTAACCTAATAGATTGATCAGGTCTAATTAGATATAATAATAGAAGTATAAAGTAGAGTAAAACAATTATAAGAAACTTTATTAAACTCAATTCAAGAAACACAAAGTTCACATTGGCTTTTGGCTAAACCATAATTACAAAGGATTTAGCTAGACATAATGATGTCTGGCCTAATACAATGTGAAGAAAGGAGAAAAGGAAGAAGCTAAGGTATGCAGAGTCACAAACCCCTCAATCTTGCCTCCTTCTTGTTCTTCTTGCTTCTTCTTGGCCTTGAATCTTCTTTCTTTGATCTTGCCTTTTTTTTCCCTGTTTTTCAGTGTCTAATTGATCCCCAATGTGTCTTACCTAGGTTCTATTTATACCTAGGTTATAAAACCCTAAAAACTCATCATTCTTATGTTATCTTTAAGCTAATTCTGAAATCCCGTGGCGTTCATACGACTGGCGCGAGCTGTGGCGCGACTAGCGTGAGCCTCCAGTACTTCTGGCGCGAATGGCGCGAGTTTGGCGCAACTAGAGCGAGTCTCCAGTGCTTCTGACACGAATGGCGTGGCCCTGGCACAGTTAGCGTGGAGTCCCAGCCTCAGTTGACTCTTTCTTTTGCTTCTTTTCTTGCTTTTCTTGACTCTAAACATCAAAATAGCATAGAATCAATGATAACCATAAAAGTAATGAATTTTACACTTATTCTCACATTTATTCACTATATTCTTCCTATTTTCCTAATAAAACTATCCTAAAAACTATATATGCTAACAGCATATCAAATAATTCCCAGATTTAGATATTGCTGTCCCTAGCAATAAAATAAAATAAAACTAAATTGTAATGGAAATCATATTCAACATTCAAGCATATTATCACATACACAATCTCAGAACTATTCTGTTAAATGCAATTGAATTTCATGTAAAAATAACAAGAATACTCTTCAAGTCCATCAATCATAGAATCTTAACTTGATTACCCCTCACTGGAAATATAAATCACTCATCACTCAAGTGTTTTGGGTAATTATAATCTCTCAATTCCTCCAAAGCTATAATACTACCATAAGCTTGACTATATTCTCAAATTTCTGAAAATAAAAAGTATGAATAAATGCAGAGTTAATCAAAAGGTCTTTTCAAGGTTGTAACTTGGCCTGGCTTCAGGTAGGAAGAATTTGGATAATAGCTAGGCATTGAGATTGGATTTTGTCAGAATTATTCAAGTCTACTTAGCTAGTCCACCTCTTTTATTCTTTTGCCTATCTTTATTCATGTGATCTTCCTTTTTTTCTTTATTTCTTCTATCTTCTCTTTTTTCTTATTTTTCTTTTTGCAACCACTGTGACAGAAAGAATGAGGAAAATATATTTAGATCCCCAGCTGGTATTTCAGACTTGTTACTTCCCCAACTGGACTTTTTACTAGAATTGATTTTTCCAGCTCTTTGCTGTTGACACTTCAACCTTAAACAAGAATTGTCTTCTTGGGTAACATCTTTCTTCTTTCCCTTTTCTATAGACATTCATCTTTCTATATTTTCCATATCTAGTAGACTTGATTCTAACTCTCATTCTTCCAATCTCACTCAAGGTGGTCAAAGATAAGTTTTAAGTTTCAGGTGAATGACTAGAAAAGGCTTAAGCTCAAAGAAGTTTAACAATGGAAATTTATTAAGGGAAGGTCCTTTGGCTCTAGCTTAAAGAATAAACTGCCTTTATCATATCGACCCTGCAATTATTTTAGAGAAACAAGTCAAGTTCTAGAGTATTATTCACAATGGGGTCACTCTGAAAAAATATACTATATAGGCTCAATCCTCATAAGCTATGGTATCAAGCTAAGTTCATTTGATTTCCTATCAAGCATCTATTTTCTTCATCATGTACTTCAATAACAAAAACTGTAATAATTCTAATCAAGTAATATGCAATTCTATACTCTACCTATCTTATATATCATTCCAAAACAATCATCATTAATTTCATTTATCACTATATTAGCAATTCAATAATCTGAAAATTATTCACAGCTCTTAACATTTTATTCATCAATTTCTAAAGAGAATTCCTAACTTATTAGCAAACAATTTTCTAAACTTATTCTCTAACATCATCTCATCCAAATTTCTTTTCTTTTTAATTTTTTATTAATTCTATTTAATCTAAAGATCTAAATACTATAATATTCTCTAAATTATGTCAGATATCAACTATGATTTTTCAAAATAATGCAGAATGCGTTCCCCATTCCCAGATTTTAGACATTGTTGTCCCTAGCAATCACTTTTCTATTCAAGGGAAAACACATTTCTGCAAAAGAAAAAACAATCATGTTTATGCATAACATCCATCCAACAGAATTATTTAGTTAAAACCAATATAAGCAAATTCAACCATGTCCAAAATAAAAGCAAACTAAATTGTGTCAAACAAAACGAAATTAAAGTACAGAACTATTAAACATAAAGCAAATAAAATGATTGTCCTTTAAATTGTAGTGTTACTCCTAATCCTCCATAGTATCATCAGCAGCAGCTGATGGCTGTGAAGGTTCAGGAAAAACCCTTGGTGTTATTGAATTATGCGGCTGGTAAGGAGTGAATTCAATGGAGAAGTGTCTGAACAGGTCCTCCATCATCTTGTTTTGATGCTCCAGCAGTCTGTTTTGAGCTCTCAAGTCAGACTGAATCTGCTGGTAGCTTTGAGAATCTTCATAGAACAGTTCATGACGTGGCCCTCTAGTAGCAGTAGACAATGATGCTCGTGGTGGTGGCACTGCTCTAACTTTAGGTTGAGGAATATCCGCACGCGGACTCCTCTCAGCAATCTCCTCAGGTGATAGTTTTGAGGCTCTGATCAACTGTTCCTGCCACTAAGTCTCTACTGCAGCCAAATATGTCTTGTGTGTCATGACGGATGCAGTTTTTACATCCATGGGTTCCTCATCAGGAATCTCTAAACCTGCTTTCATACAAAGATGAGAAATCAGGAAAGAATAAGCAAGGAGAGACTTACTGCTACCATCATGTATCATATGCAATATTCTATCAGACAGAATACTTGCAATATCCAAGTTGTCATCGCCTAGCAGCACATGTAGAAGGATTGCCCTCTCAACATTCACATCTGCAAGATTAGTTGATGGAATAATGGTGTGATTGTTGAACTGGTGCCAAAATTCTGCCTCCCCAGTCAAGTCTTGCTTCCTTAACTTCTCAGGAACATAATCCATTCCTGACTTGGTCTTCCATGCAGTATACAGCCCTGTTCTTATCTCATCTGCAATTTGAGGCATGTCATCTCTAAAGATATTTTTGCTGCTAACAGGCTGCATCTTATAAAAATTGTTCCTGAAGGCACAAGCTTGAAATGGATAATAT
>QARZ01041105.1:21675-48083 GCA_013407115.1 Glycine latifolia
CAATATTCCTATTGTGAATTATAGCCCTAAGTAACCTAATAGATTGATCAGGTCTAATTAGATATAATAATAGAAGTATAAAGTAGAGTAAAACAATTATAAGAAACTTTATTAAACTCAATTCAAGAAACACAAAGTTCACATTGGTTTTTGGCTAAACCATAATTACAAAGGATTTAGCCAGACATAATGATGTCTGGACTAATACAATGTGAAGAAAGGAGAAAAGGAAGAAGCTAAGGTATGCAGAGTCACAAACCCTTCAATCTTGCCTCCTTCTTGTTCTTCTTGCTTCTTCTTGGCCTTGAATCTTCTTTCTTTGATCTTGCCTTCTTTTCCCTGTTTTTCAGTGTCTAATTGATCTCCAATGTGTCTTACCTAGGTTCTATTTATACCTAGGTTATAAAACCCTAAAAACCCATCATTCTTATGTTATCTTTAAGCTAATTCTGAAATCCCGTGGCATTCACGCGATTGGCACGAGCTTTAGCGCGAGCCTCTGATACTTCTGGCGCGAGTTTGGTACGACTAGCACGAGTCTCCAGTGCTTCTGGCACGAATGGCGTGGCCCTGTCACGGTTAGCGTGAAGTCCCAGCCTCAGTTGACTCTTTCTTTTGCTTCTTTTCTTGCTTTTCTTGACTCTAAACATCAAAATAGCATAGAATCAATGATAACCATAAAAGTAATGAATTCTACACTTATTCTCACATTTATTCACTATATTCTTCCTATTTTCCTAATAAAACTATCCTAAAAACTATATATGCTAACAGCATATCAATTATCACATAAAATTGGCAAGACTAACGAGAGGTCCGCCACAAGCTCCACCTCCACTTGTGGGCTCTCATGAAATAGCTTGAGTTGGTGATCATTCACTTTGAAGACCTTGCATATAACTTCATTTTTAATCTAACCTACACCATGGGAAAAAACATTAGTAATAACAAAAGATCCATCCAATCTAGATCCAAGTTTACCAGAAATAAGCTTAAGGCGAGAGTTAAACAATAGCACTTTTTGGCCAACATGGAACTCCTTCCTAAGAATCCTAGAGTCATGAAACCTCTTCACTTTCTCTTTGTAAATCTTGGAGTTCTCATAGGATTCTAAGTGAATCTTGTTAGATACAAGGGGAGCATGAAGATGGATCAAGATATATGCTGAAGATGGATGAGTGTTTTAGCTTTGTACATGCCATTCAATTGAAGACATTTGTAATTGCTTAATGTAAGAGAGAATCATCCTATGATCCTTTGCATATTGCATTGCATAAACTTTCATTGATTTGCATTCATGATTTTATAAAAGCACATGGTTTGTGAAAAAGGTTTAAGATTTCATGATTGCATCAAAGTCAAGGTTTCATGATTTCAAGCTTTTGGAAAAACGATTTTTCACTGTGATAATCGATTACCACTTATATGTAATCGATTACTTAGTTCAAACACAACACATGACATGACTGTGATAATCAATTACCACTTATCTGTAATCAATTACTCAATATAAACACAGAATATGACTTGACTATGATAATTGATTACCACTTATCCATAATCGATTACTTAGTACATTTATGAAATAGAAAATCCTTGTAGTAATCAATTACAGGTCAAAATAATCGATTACTTTGTTCATATATCATTTCCAGAAAACTGAAGAACATTTTAATTGATTAAATTTGTTTTCAAACGATTACATTGAAAGTGAGAAAGGATATTCTAAGTTCTAAAGTTCTTGTCCTACATATTCAAATCTTCATGGTGTATTGAAAGATTTCTTGGGCAAGATTGCAAAGATGCTTTTGGAGAGGAAGTTCCGAAATTGTATTTTCATTTTAAATCTGATTGGTAAACCATATTCATTCATATTCATTGGATCTTCAGATTGTCTCTCTCCATTAACTTTGCTTCTAAATTCATTTTTGGATTTTTGGTTGTTTATAACTATTACAAAGGGTTCTTGAAGCTTTTTCTAGAGTGGGTTTCTCTAGAGGGAAAGAGTAGAGAAGAGTTCTCTATGTCTTGATCATTAGGAGTCTAATAGGTGTTGCGCAATCGGCAAGTGTACCGTTCGTTTTAAGTAATAAAGTGAGTAAGTAAAGTATCGTCTCCACAAGGATTGAATGCAATCTTATCGCAGCTTATTATCTTAGAAATTGGAAGACAAATAATAAGTTTGAAGAGAATATTGTTGTATTTTAGGAATTAAGCAAATTAAGTAAATAACAGAAAATTAGCAAAAAGTCAAAACAAATTTAAATTGATTATTACGCAGTGATGAGAGTTAATTGTGGCCAGAGCACAATCCCCTTTGTTCTCTACCTTCTTTACTTGACTTGGTTATTAATTTCAATTACTTCTAATTGTTCAGAGAATGTATTTCCATATAGTTAGTTAAATCCTAATCCCTTAGTGATTTAACCCTTTAACCCAATTAGAAATCCTAATTCCTTAGCAATTCCCTATCAAGTTAAGCATTAAGAGAATACATCATATAAATTCTGCAATCATATATCCCTATCTCTAGGCAATGTAAAAATTGTTATTTTACTGCTTTCAGAAATTAGCGTTCCAATATCCCTATTGTACACTCTAACCCTCAGAACTTTACTAGAATGGCCAAAACTAATAAAGAATAATCCAATGAAGAACAAAGTAAAATAAAACAATCATCAGAATTTCATATTAATACCAATCAAGTTACAGAGGAGTTCACATTGGTTCTGGCTCTAACCACAATAAAGAAGACTAGCCAGACACACTCATATCTAACCTCAAGAAACAAAAAGACAATAGAAGCATTACAAAGTTCTCAATCTTCCTTCAATCTCTGGCTTTGATCTTTACTCTACCTTCTCCCTGCGTTTCAGTATATTCTTTCTGTGCCAAAAGGTGTTTTTATTCATCCCCCCATGTCCCTCTATTAATTAGGGTAACAAGCCCCTCCTGTTTCAGTTAATTCAGTGCCAAATATTTTAAATCAGGTAACAGCGTAATTGTGGCGCGACTAGCGCGGCTTCCCATGCTGATCGCGTGGGATGTTCGAACTGAATAGGTTGCCCTGGAAGTCTGGCGCTACTAGCACGGGGGCTGGCGCGGATGGCGCGATTTGTTCGAACTGAAGGGTTGATCTTGATAATCTGGCGCTACTCGCGTCGGTAACCACGCTGATAGCGTGGCTTGTTCGAGCTGAAGAGTTGCCTTTAGCAGTCTAGCGCTACCAGCGCGGTGACTGGCGCTACTAGCGCGGGGTCTTCGAGAGCACAAGCTGCTTCTTTTGGCTTCTTTTCCTCTCTTGTTGGTTCCTAATTAACAAAAGTAATATTAAATGAGATAATAAACAAACAAATGAATAACTTAACTAATTCTATCCTGTACTATTAATTATTGAATGAATACTTGCTCAATTAACCCTAAAAACTAACATATGCTAGCAGCATATCAAATAATTCCCAGATTTAGATATTGTTGTCCAATAAGCAGAATTTCAAGATGGAAAGCAAGGATCAACAATTAAGCATAACATCACATTTAACAATCTTAGAACCACAATGCTGAGTATAATCAAGTTTCAAATCAAAGTCTCAACAACACTTTTCAATTCCATTAACTGTAAGAGTTTCACTTGAGTACTCCTTACCAAGATATATGTCATTCACTCAACACTCAAGTGTATAAGGGTTATTATAACCACTCAATCCAACACAGTTATAGCACTACCATAAGCTTGATCATATTCTCAAGTTCCTAAAGATAAGAAACATAAATGCATGCACAACTGATCAAAAGGTCTTTATAAGGTTGTAACTTGGCTTGGCTTAAGGGTAGGAAGGTTTCTGGATAGTAGCTAAGTTAAGATTGGATTTAGATAGAAATTCCCCAAGTCCACTCAGACAAGATATAACTTATTCACTTTCATCTCTTAAAGAGGAGATGCATTTAGATCCACCAGCTGGTATTTCAGACTTGTTATTTCCCAACTGCATTATTCACTAGATTTGGTTTTTGCCAGATCTGTTCTATTGGCACTTTAACACCCAACCATAATTATCTTCTTGGGTAACTTTGTCTTTCCTCTTACCCTTTCTTTTCTTTCCTCTGGGCATTCATCTTTATGTTTTCCAATATCTAGTGGTCTTGGTTCTAATTCTTTCTTCCTCCAATCTCAAATAGGGTAGTCAAGGTATATGTTCTAAATGTCAGGTATATGAATGAAAAAGGTTTAGGCTCAAAAGGGGTAGCAATGGAAAAATTGAAGGTAAGTCAATTTGGCCCTGGCTTAAAAGAATAAACTGCCTTAATCATATCAGACTGTACATGCATCTAGAGAAACAGAGCAAGTTCTAGAGTACTATCAAAGTGAGGTCTCTCTAAGAAGAATAATTTTGTATGGGTTCAATCCTCACAGGCTACAGTCTCAAGCTAAACTCTGTTAACTTCATATCAAGCATCATTTACTACTTCAACATGAGCATCAGCATCAACAATCACAATTCCAATCAATATCATGTAATCCATGCCATATTTCATCTCACTCATGCTTCCTAACAGATACGCCAAATTCATCACTGATTTTAACAATTCTAATTCTGAGATATATAACATATACTTTTAACACCTTATTCAACAATTAAAACACTAAAACAAAATTTTCTGTTAGACATCCTTTGTCTCTTGAATGTGATTCTTCAAATAATGTGTGTGCGCCCATTCCCAGATTTAGAAAATTGTTGTCCCCAACAACAACTAAAAAGGATTATGCACTACTAGAAAATTTAATCACGTATGTATTATTTGAGAAATTACAACCAAAATGAAACATTAATCCAAACAGAACATAATCACAGTCAAATTAATCATGGAACAACTATCACAAATTCATTAAGCATTCAAATGTTTAACTGCAGTAATGTAAATGTACAAAAGATTAAAACAAGAAAAATAAAATCAAAAACAAGAAAATCAAAATAGTCCTGTCTATCACTCCTCTCCCTCCTTTCCCTCCATCATCTCATCCTTAGCAGCCTGAGATGGACCAAGGTGGTCTGCTGCTGGCTTTGTAGGGCTGGAGAGTCCTGGAGGAGTAGGAATTGGTGGTGTCGGTGATCTATGTCCAACTGGTGACTGAGAATATGGTGGTGCACGCGGATCCTAAGGCTTGTATGTTGTGTAATCAATACCCCGTTGTCCAGCAATGTCCTCCAGCAGCCTGGTCTGATACTCCATCTGAGTGCTCTGATATTCCAACTGAGTCTGAATGAAAATGTAGCTGGGGGAGTCCTCATAGACCAGCTCATGGTTGGGTGCCCTCCGTGTAGAAGAAGAAGATGAAGTATGCTGTGGTGGAGATGGGGCACGTGCCTGTGGCTAAGGATGTCCCTCACGGGGACTCCGAATGGCAAGCTCCTCTACAGATAACTTAGAAGCTCGGATAAGCTGCTCCTCAGTCGCGCTCTCCATCGCATCAAGATAGGTCGTGTGGGTCATAACGAAGGCGATCCAAACGTCCCTCGGCTCCTCGTCTGGGATCTCGACACCGGCTCGGTGGCACAAATGCGAGATTAGGGAAGAGTGGCCCAGCCAGGACTTGCTACTGCCATCCTGAATCATATGGAGGATCCTGTTGGACAAAAGGTAAGAAATAAAGAGATTACCTTCACCCCATAGCATGTATAAAAGGGTGGCTCGCTCCAGATTCACATCAGTCATGTTTGTAGAAGGAATGACTGTGTGGTTCACAAACTGATGCCAAAAAGCTGCATCGCCCACCAAATCATGTTTCCTCAGCTTCTCGGGCACATAGTCTAAGCCAGCCTTCGTCTTCCAGGATGTGTATAAACCTGTGATCCCATGTCTGATCCGGTCGGCTAGCTGAGGCATATCATCCCTGTACACCTTACTGTAGACGTCAGGCTACATCCTAAGAAAGAGGTGGGCGAACTCGCGGTGGGAGATGGGAGAGTAGCTAGTATCGAGGAATCTCTCAATAGTCTTGTGGTCAAAAGGAACCTGGACTCCCTGCACCCAGCTGATCCTTCTCTCGACAACTGTCTCTCTATCGACGTTAGCCAGAAACTCCTTCCGAATAGAGCTAGAGCTTGGCTCAGGGAAGCTCACTAGTTGCTGCCACTGCCTCCTGGTAATCACCTCAAGAATTGGGCAGTCTTCAGGTAGAGACTCCCATAAGATCTTCTTCTCTGGGATAATCTTCTTAGGCAGATACCATCGGTCGAAGCGCTCCTGACACTCCAAGGAGTGGAAACGGGCTTCATCGTAGCTGGACACTCGGGCCCGCTTACTACCAGATGCAGTTGTACTTTTCTTCTTTCCCTTCTCCACCTTTTTACCCTGAAACTCAGAAAATATCCAATATACATATATGATTCAAAAAGTAATTGCAGTAACGATCATGATATGATTGCCAGATTTAACAATTCCCAGATTTAATTCCAAACTATACAATGTCATACAATGCAATCAATTCACATGCTCACCATTCACTCATGTCAATAACAGTGAACAATCCAAATTCCATTCTAATAGGGTGATTCATAGTCAATATCAAAGCACACACTCATAGAGCATCAAATCAATCAAAATTCTCACTTGTAATTTTCAACAGAATGTAAACATGATCCTATGCAGTTAATAGCATCAGGTATATCAACAATAATATCAAGTAAGTGAGCCCATCATCATAATAAGGTCACCCTAAAATCAGCATGCATACAAGTATAAAGAAAGTATTGGCTCAATTAGAATTCCCAGACTTAGCTTAGTTAATATCTCTAAGTTGTTTGTCTCAAACCCCTAAGCTATCCTTGATCACAATTCATGTTCAAAAACATTACTCACTAGTGGAAGGGGCTACTAAATTCTATTCAATCAATCAACTTCAACTGTGAGCAATTTGCCTCAACCAATCAGTATTATACCAGCAACAAAATAATATGGCTCAGTTCTAATCCACAAATTTAATTGCAAGAACAGATATATATAACTCATACCAATATCACAACAATAATATCAAGCAACAATATATATGCTTCAGTTAATCAAAACCTCCACTTCAAAAATGGTAACCCGAGTCAATATTCAAACAAGCACATAAGGTCTAGATCAATCAAAATTCTCAGATTTAAGTTCAACACAAGATAAAAACAATAATAACGTAGGCTTAAATTAACCAATTGAATCAACCCACAATTCTCAACAATGAAAATCCAAATCCATATCCAAAACCTACATGAATTTCAAGTTCAACATGATTTCCAAGTTTAGATTAAGAACCAAAAATAACTGTAGAAATAGAACCCTAGCAACCTCTATCAAAACCAAATTAGGACTTAATCAAGCATGTGCCTGCCCCAAACCTAAGCTCATCACAATCCTAAATTCCCATTTGAACAATCAAGATTGCCAGCTGACGCGAACCGCGCCAGTATCCGCGCTAGTGGCGTGGGCTGCAATTCCATTCATCCTCTTCCATACTTATATCTTTGCCTCACCACTAACAACAGTTCCCTATGCATTCTATGAACTTCAAGCAATGAAGAAACGTACCTTGTCGCCAGCCATTGAGCTTCAATGAAGGAATATGAATGAATGCTTAAACGGAACTTCAAGCTTGAGCAACAATGGGGATAGGAAGCTGAATCACTAATGCAATTGAGGCTTTAGATTTTTATAATGGGTAGGTTAAATGATTTAAAGCGTAATGTAACACTGAGGTTGAATGGGAGTGAATGAGATAGACGGGAAAGAGAGAAATTTAGGGAAAGAATTGAGGGGGGTGCGTTTTCTAGTTCGAATTTCCTTTTTTAAAAACTAAAACGACGCCCTCGCGCTACCCGCACCATGTCTGGCGCGATCAGCGTCAAATGGAAATAAGGCCCTATTCTTTTGAACTTGTGGCGCGACTAGCACCAAGTTCCACGTGAATCGCGTGAGAAGGCTCAGGTAGTTACTTAGTTTTGAATCACCCATGCTGATAGCGTCGTAAGCCATGCAATTAGCGTGGGAATCAAATAATTGCTACCTGGAATCGAATTAATGGCACGAGTTGCGTGGGACTCCACGCGGTTAGCACTACAACTGTAAACTTGACCCTTGAATTCGAATATGTGGCGCTAATAGCACCATATGCCACACTATTAGCGCTGATATTGAAATTATGGTCTCCTGATTCAAGCATCTGACGCTACTGGCGCCAGGAGCCACGCAATTAGCGTGGTAATGCAGTTAAGACCAGTTTGATTCAAATTAGTGGTGCAAGTCGCGCCAGGTGCCACGCGGTTAGCGCGGGAGGGCCGAATGCTCAACAATCACTTTCAAAGCTTTTTACCAATTGAGATTCTAAGTTAAACTAAAGCTATAACAAAAACCTACAATAGAAGAACTAAAACTAAATATAATACTAATAATATTTAAACAGAAGAACTAAAATAAAGATTAACAATTAACTAAATGAACTAACTAAAAATTAAAAACACATAACATAATTCAAGCCAATAAAAAGAAAACTCAAACATGAACAATAAATGAGTTAAGATCAACTCAAAACTCTTGGATTACCTTCCAAGTAGCACTTGTTTAACGTCACGAGCTTGACGAATCACTTTTAATCATCAAGTAAATTCAGTAGAATAGAAACCGCATTCCTATCCACTTGACCACCAAAATAAGGTTTCAATCTGCATCCATTCACTTTAAAAGACCTGTCATTGTCTAAGGGGGAAATTTCAGCTGTTCCATAAGGATAAACTTTTCGTACTAAAAATGGACCAGACCAACGTGATTTTAACTTACCTGGAAACAACTTCAAGTGAGAATTATAGAGCAATACCTGTTGTCCCGGCTCAAATTATTTTGGGCGAATTTTATTATCATGCCACTTCTTGGTCTTTTCCTTATAAATCCTGGCATTCTCATATGCAGCGAACCTGAACTCATCAAGCTCATTTAATTGCAAAAATCATTTTTCGTTAGCTTTAGAGAGTTCAAAGTTTAAGAATTTAGTAGCCCACATAGCCTTATGTTCCAATTCAATTGGGAGATGACAAGACTTACCATACACAAGTTGAAATGGTGACATACCTATAGGTGTTTTGAATGTAGTCTGATATGCCCACAGTGCGTAATCCAGCTTCCGGGCCCAATCCTTTCTAGAATTCCCAACTATCTTTTCTAAAATTCTTTTTAGCTCTTGGTTAGAAATTTCTACTTGCCCACTTGTTTGAGGGTGGTATGGTGTGGCAACTCTATGATGGACTCCATATTTGGCAAGCAAACTAGCAAATTGTTTATTACAAAAGTGAGTCCCTCCATCACTGATAATAGCTCTCAGTACTCCAAAGCGGGTGAAGATATTCTTCCGCAAGAATGAGACCACTACCTTCGCATCATTGGTTGGAAAAGCTACAGCCTCAACCCATTTAGACACATAATCTACCGCAACCAAGATATATTGATTAGAATACGATTTAGGGAAGGGTACCATAAAATCAATTCCCCATACATCAAACAGCTCAACTTCTTGGATGTTGTTCAGTGGAATCTCATCTTTACGAGAGATATTTCCCGTCCTCTGACAATTATCACATTTGTCCACAAAATTCCTTGCATCTTTGAATAGTGTTGGCCAATAATAACCACACTACAAGACCTTTTGTGTTGTCCTATTTCCTCCGAAGTGTCCTCCATAATCCGAAGCATGACAATGCCAAAGAATTTTAGGTGCCTCTGACTCAGTTACACATCTGCGAATTACCCCATCAGTACATTGAAAGTAAAGGAAAGGGTTATCCCATAAATACCTCTTTGAATCATGGAGAAACTTCTTTTTCTGTTGCCAATTGAGATCTTCAGGCATTACACCTACAGCTTTGTAGTTGGCCATCTCTGCAAACCATGGGCTGACTTGGATTGCCATCACTCCCTCATCAGGAAAAGATTCATTGATTTCCACCTCTGGTCCATCCTGCAAACTCTTTTCTTGAATCCTTGATAAGTGGTCAGCTACTTTGTTTGCCACCCTGGCTTTATCTTTAATTTCCAAATCGAACTCCTGAAACAAAAGTATCCAACGCAATAAGCGTGGCTTTGCATCTTGCTTAGTCATTAAAAACTTAAGAGCGGCGTGGTCAGTGTAAACAATAACTTTAGAACCAACCAAATAGGACCTAAATTTATCTAGTGCATAAACCACAACTAGCATTTCTTTTTCAGTGGTGGCATAATTAACTTGTGCCTCATTCAAAATCTTACTAGCATAATATATAACACGTAAACGCTTATCTTTTCTTTGTCCTAAAACAGCACCAATTGCATAAGCACTTGCATCACACATAAGCTCAAATGGTAAATTCCAATCAGGAGCCATTAAAATAGGTGCAGTTGTAAGCTTATTTTTCAATACATTAAATGCATTAATACAAGCTTCATTAAAATGAAATTCTACTCCATTTTCAAGTAATTGGCTGAGAGGTTTTGCAATCTTGGAGAAGTCCTTGATGAACCTCCTGTAAAATCCTGCATGACCTAAAAAACTTTGCACACCATTAACATTAATAGGAGGAGGTAATTTTTCGATTAATAACAATTTAGCCTTATCAACCTCTATTCCTCTTTCAGAAATTTTATGGCCTAAAACAGTTCCATCCCTTACCATGAAATGACATTTTTCCCAATTTAACACTAAATTTGTCTCTTGATATCTTTTTAAAACCTTAGCTAAATTAGCTAAACATGAATCAAAACAAGAGCCAAAAACAGAAAAATCATCCATAAATACCTGATGGAGGTCCAAGTCAAGCCAAAGGTCTAGAAGGGGAGCTTGAAGCCCTTCCTTTGGTGAGCTTCATAGGACCAATGACAAGAGCTAGGACTCAAGCACTTCAAGACCATATTCAAGCCAATTTGGGCAAGCATGAAGTTACAAACATTATCAAGGACGACAAGAGTTGGATTTTGGTGTCTCAAGTCCACTTTAATTCAATAAATTCCAGCACTTGTTAAGAGAAATTCAATAAAACATTTGTAAATAAGTAGTTACTGCTTTAATCGATTATTTGGGCTTGGTAATCGATTATAGGATGTTTAGAAGCAATCAGGAATCATAGCCTTACTTTCTTAATCGATTATTTCGTCGAAATAATCGATTACCAGGAAACCAGTTGAAAGCAGGAAGCATAACCTTACTGCCTTAATCGATTATTTCGTTAGTGTAATCGATTATTTCAATTTCTTACTGATTTAATCAATTACCAAAATGAATTAATCGATTATATCAGTATCAGATGGTTACTGCACAGTTTTTGGAAGCCAAAGGTCGCTTATGTAAAGCTTGTCCTACAAGCTACGTTTTGGGCTTCATTTTAGCTTACATTTACATTTCATTTAGGGTTAATTAGCTTAATAATTCATGGCCTATATAAGGTCCCAAAAACTGAATGTAAAGATCTTTGGATGATTAATACAATTGCTGAATTGTTGGTGAGAGTTTTCTCCCTTTGTTCTTAGTCAAGAACTTCTTGTTTCTTATCAATGACTTCTAAGCTATTGTGGTGATTCTTGCAAGACTTATTGGAATTCCTATTCCATGGTGTCAATCCAAATCCACTTCTATTCTTCTTCCATAACGCATTTCTAAATTTAGAAAACATAAACAACCCCATTAAAGGAGAGAGTTCCCTACTCTGTTTGAGTGAATTGAAGATTGAGTTCCATTGTAAGGAAGATCAGGGCAAATAGGACTTGATTCAATTTTGGAGTCCATCAATACCTCTAGATCTTTTTCAACCATATCAGAGAAAATAGAAAGCACGCACCTTTGAAATGTCGTAGGGGCATTGCATAGGCCGAAAGACATTCTTCTGTAGGCAAATACTCCAAATGGACATGTAAATGCTGTCTTTTCCTGGTCTTCTGGTGCTACTGGGATTTAATTGTACCCAGAATATCCATCTAAGAAGCAATAGAAATCACGATCAGCTAACCTTTCTAACATTTGGTCCATAAAAGGAAGTGGAAAATGGTTTTTTCTGGTTGCGTCATTGAGCCTTCTATAATCCACACACATCCTCCATCCAGTGATAGTTCTTGTGGGAATTAAGTCATTGTTGTCATTTTGAATGATAGTCATTCCACCTTTCTTTGGGACGGTTTGAACTGGACTTACCCATGCGGTGTCTGAAATTGGGTAAATCATCCTTGCATCCAACAACTTCACCACCTCTTTTCTGACCACCTCTTTCATGGTGGGATTTAGTCTCCTTTGTGGTTGCCTCACTGGCTTCATATCATCTTCCATAAGAATTTTATGAGTGCAGAAAGAAGGATTAATACCTTTCAAATCAGAGATGGACCAGCCTATAGTAGTTTTGTGCTCCTTGAGTACTTTCAACAACTGCTCTTCCTCATAAAATTCCAGCCCTCTATTGATAATGACTGGGTATGTCTCTTCATCACCTAGAAACACGTACTTTAAAGTTGATAAGTGCCCTAATTCAGTTAAATTCATGTTTCAAATACAGGCACTTATCTTTTGATTTCAATAACTTTTGCTTATAAACTTGCCCTAAACCTAGTTAAATTATATTTATTACTTGTATGAATGTAGTTTTTATATTTTGAAAGATTAATCCAATCATGCTTTGTATTTGATAGATTCCGTGGACTTCCGAAGCTTCCATACACTTAGAGCAAGCAAAAATGAATCATAAAGCAAACCTAGGAGGTGCAGCAAGCAAAACAGGCCCAAAATGCATCAAGGCCCAAAAGCTTCTTCTGGAAGCTACCTTTCACTCGCCCAAGCGAGTGAAATAGGCATAACTGGCTCGCCCAAGCGAGCAACACCTGCAATTGGGCCTTCAAGTGGCCAAGTGGACATCCAAGTTGGGCTTTAACTCGCCCAAGCGAGAGAAATATGAAGAAATTGGTCGCTTGGGCGACCAAGCCAACCCCTATAAATACCCAAGCACCCCCCAAGGCCAAAGACATTCCTTCACTTCCATTCTTCCTCATCCTTGCTTCCTCAAGCTTTTTCTTTAGTTTAGGCTATTTAAATATTAGTATTAGGTAGGTTAGGAAAGTGAGAGAAGTGAGATTTAGTGTGGAGACTCTGCCGGAAAGAAGCGGTGATGGGGCCCTTCATCAATTCTTCTCTTAAGGAGGTTTTCTCCATGCTTGGTTAGTTTCTCTTATGGATTGGATGTAATCTTCTACTTTTAAGTATCTCTTTTAATATTTATTTATGCATAAGTCTATTCTATTTATTATTGGTAAATTTATTCCGTACTTAATGCTTGATTCTACTTTATCAATAGTTTCATGAAATTAGGTTCTAAGTTTAACTGGGAAGTACTCTTAGAATTTGAACTGAATAATTTTACTCTTTACGTTACGTTGCCAGGAATAGAGCATAATGTTGAGATTGCAAATAAGCACGCGATTATGATTTTAATGCTGGGTTATTTACTTCGTATGCGAGGGATCGATATTCGATAAATATCCTTAGAACTCGATTACGAGGGATCGATTCGAGGTTAACATAGTGTGCATCAATAAGGATAGATAATGATTATTGCATGGTAATATTAATTGGATATAAAAGGATATGAATGATGAAATCCAAATCCTACGTTTTTCTTTAATTAATTAAAATCGTTTTATTAGCTTCCGTAATCTTTCGTAATCTTTCGTTATTTCCGTAAAACCATAAAAAAACTTCGACCATACTCGTTGTACATAACTATTCAACTGTTAAGTTTTATTTGGATTAATTGAGTAGCACAAGTCCCTGTGGAGACGAACTTTTATAAATTTTGTAACTTACAACGACAATTGGTACGCTTGCCAAAAGTCTAACAAAAGTCTCTGGTAACTCTTTTAGCTCAACTTTTGGTGCCCCAACTGGGATGTACAGTCTCTTGGCTTCAAATTTCCAACACTTCTTCAAGTTCCTGTTCCTCTGTTTGACCTGCATGAATTACATTATCCAAAACATCTAGCCTAAAACAATCATGCTCATCATATGGATTTTTCATAGCATCAAAAACATTAAAAGTAATAGACTCATCATCCATCCTAAGTTCTAGTTTCCCTTGTTCTACATCAATTAAAGCTCTAGCAGTGGCTAAAAATGATCTACCCAAGAGAAGTGGTATTTCACTTTCACCATCCATATCTAAAAGTATAAAATCTGCTGGAAAAATAAACTTATCTACTTTCACTAAGACATCCTCAATGACTCCTATAGGCTTCCTCAATGAACGATCTGCAAGTTGGAGAGAAACTCTAGTAGGCTTTAATTCAGAAATTCCTAGAGACTTGCAAACTGACAACGACATTGAATTTATGCTTGCCCCCAAGTCACATAAGGCTCTTCCCACGTTAATGTTCCCTATTGCAATTGGGATATTGAAACTGCCTGGGTCTTTAAGCTTTGGTGGTAGCTTCCTCTGTATTATAGCACTGCACTCTTCAGTAAGTGCAATAGTCTCACAATCCTACAATTTATGCTTCCTAGACAACAGTTCTTTCATAAATTTTGCATAGTTAGGCATGTTAGCTAAAGCTTCAGCAAATGGAATATTAATATGCAATTTTTTAAACATGTCTAAGAACCTGGCAAACTGTTGCTTTTGGGCTTGTTGCTTGAGCTTCACTGGGTAGGGAGGCTTCTCAAAATGGGAGAAATCCATTGGCTTCTTTGAAGGTGCAGAATTTTCTTCTTGCTTTTCTGGCTTGTTTGAAGGTTCTTCTACCTCTTTTTCTGCTGTAACGGTGGTATTTTCCCCTTCAATTCCTCTTTGACTTACTTTAGGCTTTTCTGGAGAAGTGATTACCTTTCCACTCCTAGTAGTAATTTCCTTTGCATGTTCTCTTGGATTCACCACGGTGTCACTAGGGAAATGTCCTTGAGACCTTTCAGCTAGTTGCTTTGCCAATTGACCAATCTGATTTTCAAGATTCCTAATGGATGAATCTTGATTTTTATGGTGAGCTCTGGTCTCATTAATGAAGGCATTGGTGGCCTGAATGTGCTCATTGGTGGTCTTAGATAATTGTAACATTGCTTTCTCCAGCTCTGATGGCTCCTTAGGTGGAATAGGTGGAGGCTGCAAATAATTGTTAGACTTGTAATCTAATCCACCACCTTGAATTCTCCTCTGAAAATTATGTCCCATAGCATTATTTTGATTTCTTTGAAAATTTTGTTGGGGTCTTTGATCATACCAGAGGCCATTCACCTGCACTAGATCAACTCCTACCAGTGTAGAACACTCATTAGACTCATGCTCACCTTGGCAATATTCACAGATAACAGGTTGCATTCTGCTGGATGAAACTTGAGCTACAGATACTTAGAGTTTATCAATCTTTGCATTTAACTTAGCTAACTTCTGAGCTAATATTTTCTATTCAGCTAACATTGCATCATTACTCCCAATTGAATGACTTCTCTTTTGGGCTAAACTGGAATACGTTTGTTTTCATCACGGGCTAGAGAGTCAATTAACTCATAAGTCTGAACTGTAGTCTTCGATCTTATAGAACCACCAGCTGCAACATTAACAATAAGGCGTGATTTAGGTATCATTCCATTAAAGAAAATACGTACCTTTTTACCCACGGGCATGTCATATTGTGGACACCTCTGAATAAGCTCTTGAAACCTATTCCAAGCTGCACATAAGGTTTCCCTCTCATCCTGAGTGAAATTGGTGATCTCATTCACCAACCAATTGTATTTATCCATTGAAAAATATTGGGAGAAAAATTTTGCAACTAATTCTTCCCATGTGGTTATGCTATTTGAGGTCTGTCTATCTAACCATCTAAGTGCTTTCCCTTTAACAGCAAAAGGAAATAACCTCAATCTTATAGCATCATCTGACACCCCTTGATGTCTAATGGTATCACAGATTCTCAGAAATCTGTCAATGAAGTCGTGGGGGTCTTCATTATCTTCCCCACCAAACTAACTGCGTTCCACCAATGTAATCAATGAAGGGTGAATGTCAAAATGATTTGCTTCAATTCGTGGTCTTACGATACTGGAGTTTGGTCTAGTGAACAATGGAGCCAGAATATCTTCCATTAGTTCATCTTCTGGTCTTGGCTGATTATTTCCTATGTCAGCCATTTCTAAGTCTGATTCAGAAATTGAACCAAAATCAGAATTTTCTGCTTCTCTTCTTCTTTATCTGGCTAGTCTCTTGTTTCTTTTAATAGCCTTTTCTATTTCAGGATCGTACTGTAGATGATCAGGATTAACTGTACCTCAGATAAACTAAGAAAAGCAATTTAGTAACAAAAAAAATTCCAATCCCGAAGATTAAAGTTACTATAAAATTGGCGATTTCAATCCCCAGCAACGGCGCCAAAAACTTGTTGCGCGATCAGTAAGTGTACGGTTTGTTTCAAGTAATAAAGTGAGTAAGTAAAGTATCATCTCCACAGGGATTGAATGCAATCTTATCACAGCTTATTATCTTAGAAATTGGAAGACAAATAATAAGTTTGAAGAGAATATTGTTGTATTTTAGGAATTAAGCAAATTAAGTAAATAACAAAAAAATTAGCGAAAATTCAAAACGAATTTGAATTGATTATTACGCAGTGATGAGAGTTAATTGTGGCCAGAGCACAATCCCTTTTGTTCCCTACCTTCTTTACTTGACTTGGTTATTAATTTCAATTACTTCTGCAATCATACATCCCTATCCCTAGGCAATGTAAAAACTGTTATTTTACTGCTTTCAGAAATTAGCGTTCCAATATCCATATTGTAAACTCTAACCCTCAGAACTTTACTAGAATGGCCAAAACTAATAAAGAATAATCCAATGAAGAACAAAGTAAAATAAAACAATCATCAAAATTTCATATTAATACCAATCAAGTTACAGAGGAGTTCACATTGGTTCTGGCTCTAACCACAATAAAGAAGACTAGCCAGACATACTCATATCTAACCTCAAGAAACACAAAGACAGTAGAAGCATTACAAAGTTCTCAATCTTCCTTCAATCTCTGGCTTTGATCTTCTCTCTACCTTCTCCCTGCATTTCTGTATATTCTTTCTGTGCCAAAAGGTGTTTTTATTCATCCCCCCACGTTCCTCTATTAATTAGGGTAACAAGCCCCTCCTGTTTCAGTTAATTCAGTGCCAATCTTTTAAATCAAGTAACAGTGTAACTATGGCGCGACTAGCGTGGCTTCCCATGCTGATCGCGTGGGATGTTCGAACTGAATAGGCTGCCTTGGAAGTCTGGCGCTACTAGCATGGGGGCTGGCACGGATGGCGCGGCTTGTTCGAACTGAAGGGTTGATCTTGATACTCTGGCGCTACTCGCGTGAGTAACCATGCTGATAGCATGGCTTGTTCGAGCTGAAAAGTTGCCTTTAGCAGTCTGGCGCTACCAGCGCAGTGACTGGCGCTACTAGCACGGGGTCTTCGAAAGCACAAGCTGCTTCTTTTGGCTTCTTTTCCTCTCTTGTTGGTTCCTAATTAACAAAAATAATATTAAATGAGATAATAAACAAATAAATGAATAACTTAACTAATTCTATCCTATATTATTAATTATTGAATGAATACTTGCTCAATTAACCCTAAAAACTAATATATGCTAGCAACATATCAATAGGGTTTTAGATTTCTTTTCTTTATCTAGGTTTGATAAAGGGTGATTGTTGTAAAGCTTGTAAGAATTGAAATTTGTGAATAGTGGAACTCTAATCTAGTTTTGATTAGAAGAACTGGGTGTAACTTCTCTTGTTTTGAGGTGAACCAATATAAGTTCTTGTGTTGAACTTTACTCTTTAATCTTTTCTTATTATCTTATGGTTCTTTATGAATTCCATATTATTCAACAAGTTTTGTAATTGTTTTCTTGGGCTGAGTGGTTTGATTGAAATTGAAGCATTCTTGGTTTAATTGTGATAAAGATCCTTTAACTCTGATTTTCTAAAGATTTTAAAAAAGACCAAGTTTAAACCGATTCACTCCCCCTCTTAGTTATTGTGTGTATTCATATTATTTTCAAATCTCTTCAAGTTCTTGCAATTGAAGCTTCCTTTCCATAACTGCTTCATCAAATGCCATGTTACAACTCTTCACCGCCCAATAAGCAAGGTGCTCAATCTCCACCGGAAGGTGGCATGCCTTACCAAAAATCACCCTATAGGAAGACATCCCCAAAGGTGTTCGCTAAGTTGTCCTGTGAGCTCATAAAACATCTTCAAGTAGCTTGCACCAACCCTTCCTGTTATGTTGCACTACCTTCTGCAACACTTGCTTAATCTCTATATTAAAAACTTTCGCTTGCCCATTAGTTTGGGGATGATAAGCTATAGCAACTCTATGCACAACCCCATAAATCTGTAGTAAGGATGCCAATGACCTGTTACAGAAATGGCTCTCCTAGTCACTAATAATGGCTCTAGGCACACCAAACATGCAAAAAATGTTAGATCTCACAAAATCCACAACAACTTTAGAATCATTAGTTTTGGTGGCCTTAGCTTCAACCCATCTAGAAATGTAATCAACAACAAGCAAAATATATGAAAAACCATGAGAAATAGGAAATGGACCCATAAAATCAATACCCCATACATAAAAAATCTCACAGAAAATAATGGGCTGCTGAGGCAAGTCATGCCTATGTGTAATGGTCCTTCTTGCTCTCTGACACTGTGAACAAGTGGTGGAAAAGTGATAAGCATCTCTAAACATGGTAGGCCAATAGAACCCACAATCCAATATTTTCCTAGTGGTCGGCTGAGGACCAAAATGACCGCCGATAGGAGTGGCATGACAAAAGTGAAGAATAGACTGAATCTCATGATCTGGTACACACCTACACACTTGGTCACTACCAAACCTCCACAAATAAGGATTATCCCACAAATAATATTTAGCATCACTCTTAAGTTTATATATTTGAGATCTAGATGCATGAGGTGAAACAACAAATGCAACAATGAAATTCACAATGTCAGCAAACCAAGGTGTAACATGTGATGAATGCAAATGCATCAAATGCTCATCACGGAAATTATCCCTAATAGGAAAGGACTCAACAGGTCCCTCAATCCTACTCAAATGATCAAAAAATAAGTTTTCTGCACCATTCCTGTCCTTAATCTCAATATCAAACTCCCGAAGAAGAAGCATCCACCTGATCAATCTAGGTAGCAAGGTTAGAGGCCATTAGGTTACTACTTGCATATGCATGTTTAATGGATTTTAAACTATTTCAAATGGATGTAAAGAATGCTTTTCTAAATAGATATATTAAGGAGGAAATCTATATGGATCAACCTCCTAGTTTTGTTGATTTCAAATATCCAAACCATATCTTTAAACTAAAAAAAGCTCTTTATGGTCTAAAACAAGCTCCAAGGTCTTGGTATGAGAGATTGAGCAACTTCTTGCTTAGCCAATCTTTCATAAGAGGACAAGTGGGCAAAACCTTGTTCATAAAAAAAAATGGCAATGATATCTTGTTGGTTCAAATTTATGTTGATGATATAATATTTGGTTCAACTAATCAATCTTTGTGCAAGGAATTTTCTATCTCAATGTAGAGTGAGTTTGAAATGTCAATGATGGGAGAGCTAACATTCTTCCTTGGACTTCAAGTGAAGCAAATGAAGAATGGGACATTTCTAAGTCAAACCAAATATTTTCTTGAAGTGATCAAGAAGTTTGAAATGGAGAAAAGCAAGTATGTTGCAACTCCAATGGCAACATCAACCTACCTTGATTTAGATAAAAAAAGGAAGAAGGTTATTGAGTCAAAATACAGAGAAATGATTGGATCCTTGTTGTATTTGATTGCAAGTAGACTAGACATCATGTTGAGTGTGTGTCTGTGTAAGATATCAAGTAAATCCCAAAGAATCACACCTTACTGCAGTCAAGAGGATCATCAAATATCTCAAGTCAACACCAAGAGTTGGTCTTTGGTATCCTAAAGGTGCATTACTCAACTTAATTGGATACTCAAATTTTGACTTTGCAGGGTGCAAATTGGACAGAAAAAGCACTAGTGAAACTTGCCACTTAATAGGCAGCTCACTAATCTCATGGCACTAAAAGAAGCAATTTGTGTTGCTCTATCAATTGCTGAAGTTGAGTATATCTCTGCTAGAAGCTGTTGTGCTCAAAGCCTATGGTTGAAGCAACAACTACAAGATTTTGGTGTAGAATTAAAGGAAATACCCTTGCTTTGTGACAACACAAGTGTCATCAACATATCCAAGAATCCAATTATGCACTTAAGGATCAAGCACATTGAGATAAGGCATCATTTCCTTAGAGATCACATACAAAAGGGTAATTGTACAATTGAGTTTGTTGATACACATAACCAATTGACTGATATATTCACTAAACCCTTGGCAAGAGATGGATTCTATCCACTTAGAAACATTCTAGGTATCCTTGATGAGTCTAGCATATGCTAGCACACTGTTAATTTGCCTTACTACATGATAATTCATTGAGAAATTGACCATGTATCAAATATGATGATATATGCAAATCCTGCTGAAAAACACTGTTCATATTGCATAATTGACTATAATAATCGATTACTGTGTGAAATAATCCATTATTTGATGCTTGAATGCCTTTTAGAAGCAAATATTTGCTACAGTAATTGATTACAGTGACAAAATAATCGATTACTTGATGCTTTAACTGATTCTAGAAACATTAATCCTCTGGAGTAATCGATTACCTAAGCGAAATAATCGATTACTTGATGATTCAACTAATTTCTAAAACTTAAACTCTATGGAGAATTTGATTATAGTAGCAAATTAATCGATTACATGAAGCACAAAGCTATTTAAGAACAAAATTCACTATGGAATAATTGATTACACAAGATGGTAATTGATTACTGAATGCTTGAAAAGTAAATAAATATACAAAACTCTTTGAGTAATTCGATTACACTTCATTTTAATCGATTACGCTCTATTTCAGAGACTCTGTTTGCCTTGAAAATATCGATTACGAGCTTGTGTAATCGATTATCTATGGCATTTCTGCAAAAAGCTGCAAGATTTTTTGGAAATCTAAATTGTCAATCTTATCTTAAATTCAAATTTCAAATTGTTTCTGTGCATTTAAACCTCTGGGTACTCGAAATAGCTGTTGTAAAAATTTGAAATTCAAATATAAACCTCCAAAATCTCTATAAATACAAGCTTTTCAAGAGAGAAAAATTCACAACTAAATATCTCACTCTCTACTTCTGCAAAACTGTGCGAGCTTGGTGCTTTCTCTCTCTCTCTCTCACATTCTAAACCTCTGCTCAATCTCTTTTTCATTCAAAACCCATCATGTTTGCCCCCAAGAGATCAAAATCCAGCAAAAGAAAGGCTGGTGAATCTTTTAATCCAACTGTGAACAGTTTGAATTCTTGGTTCACAAATGAGACTGAGAGGATGAACTACATGCAGTTCAACGCCACGAAACTGATCTGCCCTCCCAAATACCTTGACGTTGATTGGTTTGTGGCTGAGGGATTCCAATTCCCTGCCATGATAGAGGCTCAGGGGATGAAGAAACTTGTGGAGATGAAAGGTTTTTACCCTGAATTGGTGAAGGTGTTCTACACTTGTGCTAAGTTCAGCATGGATGGCACCATCCACTCCCAAGTCAATGGAGTGGTGATGGAAATAACTGCTGAAGTTTGGCAAGAAGTGGCTAGAATTTCCTATGAGGGTGTTAGGAAATTTGAGGAAGAAGGAGGAGGCTACAACAAGATTGATACTTATAGAGGGATGCTACAAGACCCTCAAGTAAGGCTAAAGCTAAGGCTTGGAACTGGAAGCATGACTGGTGAAGACAAGCTCCTTCACTACATCATCACATACATCCTCACTCCTAGATCAACCAACCATGCTCAAGTCAGTGATAATGATTTACAGTTGGTCTATGGAATGAAGATAGAAACCCTACTAAATTGGATTCTCATCATTGAGGAGACAATGTTGAAATCCAATAGGTTAATTAGTTACTAATTTCCATATGCTATTTTGATTTCCAAATTCATTGATTACTTTGGAGTGGATGTCTCCAATGAGATTGTGGATAACATCACAAACAACCTTATCACAATGAAGCATCTCAACAAGCTGGCTTGGTGAAGACCCCTAATGGGTGGTTGATGGCTAGAGAACAAGCTCCACCAGCTGGTGCTGTAGAAGGTGAAGAAGAGGAAGAAGATGAAGAAGCTGCTCCTACCCAACAGCAGTACACTCCTTTTGAATCTCTTATGATTTAAAAGATGGATGCACTTCTAGCTCTTCATCATGAGCATAGGGCTGAGACTAATTCTTTAGTAGAAGAGATTTCATCTAGGCTAGAAATCATTGAGACTAGGATGGCTCTCAATGAATCTGATAAGCTCTAGCTTAGCTGCTATAGTCTCTTGTTCTTAGGCTGATTGTGTTTCTGCTTTCTTGTTGTTTATTCCAGTTGTTTGCTGTCTTGCTTTGTTGATTAATGATTTTCAAATTTTCTATACTGCACTTTAAATGATTGAATAAAAATTCTAGTTATTGGTTCATATCTTTCTTGCTTATCCTATTCTATTGGTATTTTTTGTCTTTGATAAGCCAAAAGGGGGAGAAAAATGAGCATATATATGAACATATATCGTGCAAATACAAACTTAAAAATAATTCACTAAATTGAAATGAAAAATCTGAATTATTATTGCTCTGAACCTTCTGTAAAATTACCTAAGATAGGGGGAGCAATCTAAGGAATGATCTCTGTCTATGCAAGAATACTTGACACTTGCTCTTGGCAAAAAGTTGATTTTATTTCAGGTTATCAAGTATAAAGCTCCTAGCATTCATCCCTCACAAGCACTTAAAGGATAACAAATGTTCAATTGATTTGGCATGATCAAAGCCAAAAAGGGGGAGATTGTTGGATACAGGGGGAGCTAGAAGAGGATCAAGACAAGGATGAAGCCAAGTGCCTTAAATAGATTTTAGTTTTTTACATGCCATTCAATTGAAGGCATTTGTAATTTGTTAAGTTGTTTGAGAAGCTTATCTTATGATCCTTGCTTGCATAAACATGATCATTAACATGGATATATGATTTGATAAAAGAATAAAGGTTTTTATGTTTGCATAAAGAAACAAACTTCTCATGGTTAAGTTTTCGAAAATCTCATTATGCACTGATTTAATTAATTACCAGCATTGGTAATCTATTACTTAAGCCATGAAGAACACATTAATCGATTACACAATACAAAACACAAAATATGTCTCCCTGGTTTAATCGATTACTATCCATTCGTAATCGATTACACTAGCTTATTTTAAAACAAAGATTGTCTATGATAATCGATTACAAGACGTTTTAATCGATTATATTGTTCATATATCTTTCCAGATTGAGCTTAGAACACGTTAATCAATTAACTAAAGGGTTTTGTTCAGCTTCAAGATTCAAAAAATGATTAAGAGTTGAATCCACCTCTATGGCATTTTCTTCAATTACTTGCTCCGGAATTGACATTGCTTTCGATGGGGAAGACTCATTTTGACTTTGAGCATATTGCCCCTCTAGATCTTCTATCATTTCAGCATTGTGGGCATTTGTTGTCAAGACTGGTATGTCTGAATCTTTTGGAGGGAAATAATAGATTGATTATGATTTTTGAGATCAAAATTGAAAGAATAAAAACAATTCAATATCTAAATGCTTACCAATTTTTTCTTTGTTTACACTTTTTGCACTTGAGCTAACTATAAGGGTATCTTGATTTTCTCTTTCCTATTGAGAGATAATGAGTTGGTCTTATAATTCTTAAAAGAGTATGGTACTAGAAAAGAATTCACAAATGCTTAGAAATTTACCCCTTCGTCACCAGCTTGGGAAGGATCTTAAGATGATGAAAGATCCACTATTTTGTCATCCTGCAATGTAGAAAGCCAGGATCTATCCTTCAGTATTCCATTTGTAAGACATGTCTCAAGAAATTCTCTAGATCGAGATCATGTGAAATAAATTTTCCTAAAGGTTTCTTGGAATACCTTTTGCTCTTTTTAACAGAAGAGGTTGGTTTAAAAGAGGAACTGATGGGCATGTCTTTATCTTTAGTCTTGGCTTTGTTAGTTTTTTTCGATCCCTACAAGAGGGTTAATCATGTTTATAAAAGTCATGGAGAATAAAGCTAAGAGTACTAGAGAACTTGAAATACTTGATGTCTTGTATTGCCAGAAGAAGGTGTTTTTCATTTTCGATAAGTTTTTTTTAGGTTCCTTGATATTCATCATCCCAATCTTCATTATCTTCTTGGTGGGGAATTTTGATGGGAATAACTAAAAGTTGAAATTGAAAACCTGAAAACATTTAGTGAGGGTTGTTTCAGGTGCTTTAACATGACAAAACACAAAATTTACCATATATTTGTTTAGTTGTGATTTCTACACATTGTTGTGGTAAAATTCCTTTTGGATAGTGAAGGTAATCTCCAAGGTAAGTTTTAGCAAAGGTCACTTTTCGAGAAGAATGAGCATTTTCAAGTTTATACATGGCTGAAAATGGTAATAGCTCTCGAACCCAAGGAGAATTTCGAAGACTCTTAGACCAAGACAGGCTTTTGGGAAGAAAGGAAAGTTTTTTGGACTATATCGAGAGAATTTAGTTTCTCCTTTCGAGTTAATGACTCTACCATCTGCTTTGTTTTTCTCTATTTTTTCTCTAAGAACAAATAAGGCTTCTCGAAAAGTGGCTATAGGCCGATTTTGGTGATAACAAATATGATATAAATTTTTGAAGCAAGTTTTGATAGATAATTCATGTTTACCTTTACTTCTTTTTCTAGTGTCCTGCACAGAACCACAATATTTAATTAGTTTATCTAAGCAAATCGCAATGGAAATATGTCTTTGAGAATAATATCTTGTCTACCATGAATGGAAATCTTGCATGCTTAGAAAACAGTTCTTGAAATTGTAGCTTCACTTTGGGGATCCCATTTCTGATGACTTTAGGGATTAGTGATTCTTCTCTCGAGAGTTGATTAGGTCTAATCCTTTTCCTATATATTGGCACTAGAGGAAGTTGACATAAACCTAAACTGTCTTGCAAAAATATATGGTTGGTAAGGGTAAAATTCGAGGTCTTTAAAAGTAGTTCCAGTAAAAATAATGTTCCAAGTGGGAAAATTACTCCAGATTTCGACTAATTTAGCTTGTTGGCTAGGAGTTTCACAAGGTGTAACACCCCGTATGCATCCGGTGTATTAACATATTACTTAATCAGATTAGCGCAGTAATTAATTTAAGTAAAACCCACGGAAGCATTTTCAAAACCGTATCTCTTGATTCATTATGTATGGTCTAAAATACACAAAACATAAACCTATGCCCAAGAATACCACAATAGCCCCAACGATCCAGATAACTCAAAGAATGACAGATAAACAGTCATATCAATATAGATATACCAAGAGAAAATATAAACCACATGTACATTATATGAGATATACATATAATCTTTTGTACATCGTAAACCATATACATCATATATGCATACGCATGTCTTCCCTCACAGGGTACAAACAGAGCCATGGAGCTCTCAAAAATACTGCCAAGCCGCTACACACTGGCTGTCCCTACTGGGGCCTCCCGCCCTGGGACCTATCAGTTCTTCCAAAAGCATCACCTGAAAAACAACATCCCCAACAGGGGTGAGATAAAAATCTCAGTAAACTCAGGGTTCTTAGAGGTCTTTCCTCTCCCTGGTTCACTTCCATGATATATGGTATTAAAATCAACATAGCACTACTCACCATCACGGCTCTCATAACCAGTTCACATAAGTATTATCGCACCAGTATCATTCTGTTGGACACTACCAACATCAGGAATGCAACACAATACAACATAACATATAACTATATGCACCATTGCCTGAGGAAAATCCACTCAGGACTTTACGCATACATATACAGCTATTCTAAGAGAATTTCATCCACTCATGATCATCCTCTTAGAGATACAACGTATATAACCTGGCCTGAGGAAGATCATCCACTAAAGGGCACTCATTCACTCAGGACTTCCACACACAGCCTGAGGAAGATCATCCACTGAAGGGCACTCATTCGCTCAGGACTTTCACACACTCCCTGAGGAAGATCATCCACTGAAGGGCACTCATTCACTCAGGGTTCTTAACCACTGCCTGATGAAGATCATCCACTGAAGGGCACTCATTCATTCAGGACTCTCAAACTTTACCTGAGGAAGATCATCCACTGAAGGGCACTCATTCGCTCAGGATTTCCACTCACTGCCTGAGGAAGATCATCCACTGAAGGGCACTCATTCGCTCAGGACTT
>QARZ01041105.1:48093-66620 GCA_013407115.1 Glycine latifolia
ACGTCACATAAACCTATTCTACTGGCCAGAGAATCTCAACATTACAGAGCATTATTACAGTGTATATCAGATACCTGTTTATCTCAAAACACAGTACACTATCACAGTGTACATCATACATTTTCATCTTAATAACACAGTACACTATCACAGTGTACATCATACATGTTCATTTCAATCAAATATTAACTCACAATTTTAACACACATGCATCATGATATACAATAACCATAACTCCCTTGGAGTATGGTGGAACACAGTCAGTGGGAAACACTCCCAAGAACAAAGAGCTTACCTGGCAAAGCCGAGCTCTGCAGTTCTTTCCCTGCTCTGAGGTCTACGTCACTGACACCCTCGGTGTCACGCCCTATACAAGGCACATAAGCACATATCACAACCAATCCAACCACGTCAGGCATATACATATCACACGGTTCTCAACCGTCACAATGAAAGGAACTTCATTCCTTTCCAAAAACCTCTAAGTCGTCTAACTTAAGGTTTACCAAGGCTCATCACCCACAAGCCATCTCATAGACCCTCAGCGGTCTATCTCAGCTTAAACAAGGCATTAGGGTCACCACAGACTCGATGCAACCCAACGCAATGAGCTCAAAGCTCTTTACAACCCCAAAAGCTCTGAATTCACATAAGGCTTGAACGGTTCTTTTCACACACAAGACACCGTTCCTATAGCCTCACAAGCACATCAAGACCATAATCAAGGCTCTTACATGTCACAACATAGTCAAGTAACTCAGCATACTAACTATACATGCATTATATAAAGCCAAGAATCAACGTTCACCAAATTAACATTTGAGAGCTAATCCTTCATCCTCACAACATTCTAAACACACATTTCTAAAGGACCCAAGGCTAAAACTAGCTCTATCACAAGTGGGTCACTATTCACCCAAAACCCCAACTCACAAATTAAACGATGAATCTCGAGTTTCTTACCTCAACGATGACAAGGAATGTCCAAGGGCGACTCCCCCAAGCTCGGGTGTCCTCGAATCGCCGTCGTTCCTCGTCGAACTCGAGTTCTACGAACTTCCCTTGAGAAAGGGATTCTCTGATTTGGGGGTTTTTAGGAAAAAGTGATGAAGGATTCTAGCTCATAGGAAGGTTCCCTACAAGTTTCATGTTTGAAGGGAAGTGTTTTGGTCAAGAAATGAAGGTCTAGGAATCTTGGTACCTTCAACAATGGAGGAAAAGTGTTCAGAGGAAGAAGAGAAGGGTTTTGGACCAGAAAATCGCAAAAATGGCCTTTTATAGTGGTCCAGGTCGCGTTCTGGCACTGGTCGCGCCACTATGGCGCTATCCGCGCCAAGTTCCAGTGTCTGTGGCGCTACTGGCGCCAATCTGGTGCTAACGGCGCCAGAAACCAGCATCTGTGGCGCTAATGGCGCCACTCTCACGCTAACAGCGCCAGAAATTCAGTCGCAAAATCCGTCGCTAACGCTTTTTCTGACGGAATATAGCAAATTTAAACTTTTCTTTCTTTTCTTTTATTTATTTCACCTTGGTTATTATACAAAGGAATCTTTGGTTTAGCCATTCTGGTCCTACCAGATTTGCAGTAAAAAATGGGGCCATTGTTGTCAAATTGATCAAAATTGAGAAAATCCTTGATGTACTTGGTATAACATTCATATATACAAAATTCCTTGCTTGGAGTCATGTTAGTTAGTTGAGCTCCCTCAATTTTAAGTTTGAAGTGGTTAGGAATATCCCTATTAGGGGTTATGTAATTGGCTAGGATGGCATTTAACCATAATTGTACAATCCACAAAGGTCCAGTTATAGGCTTCATTGTGCCAGGGGTATCCATGATTTTGACAGCTTCCTACATTACCTTATAAACTAAGGCTAATAGAAATTTACTAAGGCAAATATCTTTTTTGAAATGAAGAACTTATGCCAAATTGTAACTAAACATTGGAATTTGGAGAGAACGAGTACAAAGAAGGTGTGAAGACACCCAATACATCAGAAAGACTATGTGTTCTTCATCAGAAATTTTTTCGGTATCTTTCACATTCTTCTCAATGAAAGCTCCATAAAAGACATAGCACTAAAGTCTATATCTATTCTTCTTCTTTCGATCTGGTCTTCAAATAGACCTAGAGCATAAATTTTGCCTAAGGGTTTAAGGCCAATAATAGCAGCTATGTCTATTAGAGTTAAAGTAATTAGACCACAAGGAAGTTCCAACCATGCAAACTGTGATTCCAGAACAGAAAAAAGGCCATCAACATAGGCATGTCTAAACTAACAATATCATACTTGCTTAATTGGATCAAGTCATAGATGTGTATGTTCTTCCAATGTTGGGATTTTTTGGCTTCTACACGAGCAATGTAACGACCCGCCTCATCACTACGATATCACTAACTCGAATCGTGTAAATTCAGATTTTGATGAAAACTCCATTAATTTGATTATGAAAATGATAGTAAATTTTTCGTGATATTACAATTATCATACACACGATGCAATTGAGTAATTGAATATATATATATATATATATATATGCATATACGCATATATTAAACCAGTACACATCATTTACATATCAATCTTAATTTAGTTTTAACTACAAGCACTTATCCTCATAATTTATGTAACACCCCGGATTTCAAGTCATAAAAGAGAGAGACGTTTCTTTTGTGTGATATGGTGATTAACTATATGTTTTATTGTATGTTTTATATGATTATTGTTGTTTGAGTACCCTTACCTTGGTATGCGTGTTAGTGGTTGATAGCTGTCCGTGATGATCGGCGGTTACTGTGTTTGCATGAAAGGCAAACCTGCCCTGTCAACTGAGTACTTAAGCACAGGAAAGTGCAGTGGAAGCGTGTTTTCTTCCATTCTTCTCCTTTGCGTTTTCTCCCAAGCTTACTCACCCAGAAACCTTTCTCCCTCAACCCTTCCTTGTCACCTTCAACTCACTGTCACTGCCACGGAATCCCGACGCCGAGGAGGACCTCGTGGCCGAAACAGAAGCTAAGGACAAACCGTTGTGAGGCTCGTGAACGAACTCCTGGTTAGGTAATGAGAGTTTAATATGTTTGGTAACCGCTTTAGGTAACATGGTTGAGGGCCAAGGAGTCCAACCATGGCGATGATTGCATGTCCCTGTGTGTGTTGTTTTCTAGAAAGTTATGCCTTTGAGTGAATGGAACGGGTTACGCTTTATGTTCGTTGGTTGGTGTTTTATGTTGATGTTTAATGATGTTCTGGTGTGGTGTTTGATGAGGTTCTAGAAAGAGGGAGTTGATGTTGTAAGAACTCCCTGCGCATGTGTGTGAAGTTGGCATTTTGATGCTGAAAACCTCCCAAGACACTTTGCAGAAGTGTTCGTGGAGGTGTCGGGTACTGGGATGGGTTGGCCGTGTTGCACATAGGTATTAACCCCTTGTGTTTGTAATGTCGACTACCGGGATGGGTAGGCCGAGTTAAGCGAGTTACATAGCATGTATGTGTGCATGCAGGATGTGACTCAGTCCTTGTTGGCGGACGTCGGCATACCGGGTTCATTACCCGGGATGATACCGTAGAGTTGTTGAGCTCAAGTTGCTTCGAGTGAGTAAGCTACATGGTTCCCTAACTCGGATGAGCTCGTACTTCCTTGGGAAGAAAGCCACCGGGTCCTCTACTTGGTTGGGCAATTCTCTTTAAAATTGTTAAGTTGAAGCCCTTTTTCTTTCTAAACTACTGGGTTTCCCTACTCAGAAGAGCCCGCATCCTTGTCTCCCTTTGTTCAACCTTTACCCCTTTTTTTTTACCGACCTTTACCGACCTTTGCCAACCTTGACCGATCTTATCCGCCTTCATCCGACTTTGTTCGGATTCTTATCTTGAGTTAATATAGCTTGGTGCCGACCCAGACACCCAATGCTTCACACTTTTTCACTTGTTTGTAGTATTCGTGAATGACGCATGCGATTACTGTAACACCCCGGACGTGTTATCATTAACAATATCATAAGCGCGCTATCAGCGTTAAACATACGCAGTGCGGAAGCAAAAGAATCGTTATTCTTGATGTCATTATGCATGGAATATAAAAACCACATACAAAACATCATACACAAGCCCCTACTGATCCAGATAACAAAACTATAAAAACATAGGCAGAAAACATAAAACTAAAACAGAGATAATCAGGAGGGATACACCATAAAATAACATCAGAAACTGTACATATACATACTCAAAACAAGACCACATCGGGTCATACATCAACATATGTACAGATCTATGGGTGTACACTCACACCCTATACAAGACAGGATACGAAACAGAAATCAAATAAAGACTCTTCTAATCTTTATCTGCAGCCTGCAGCCCATGACACTCCAGCATACTCTGATACGGTCTCCTCTCGAGCACCTGAAACCACAACCCGCAACAGGGGTGAGATATACATCTCAGTAAGCTCAGGGTTCCGGGAGATCCTCCCTTACCCTGGTTCACCCCCAAGCATAAAACACATAAAGAGAAAATACTAAAGCCAAAGACACCGCACTGGCTATCACACCTTCCCCAGCTCCCTGGGTACTAACTGGATGCTCTCAGCATCAGAGGTGTCACACCTCATACTGGCTCTCAAGTCATCTCAGACTCATCTCACAGAGCCAAGCCAGAATCACGGCTTCAAAATCTCATACTCGTCTGACAGAGATCTCACAGAGGTACTATAACATAGTGCCCACTCTAGGACACTTCTCATACCAGAGAGGCACTGCCTCATCTCTGAACAGCATTGCCTGAGTCACCTACTCAGGACTTCACATATACACATTGCCTGAGGAATCCCTCAACTCAGGACTTCAATAAATGCAGATATGGCTCATCTAAGAGGCCCTAGGCTCTCATCCCCTCGGGAAGCCCTCTCTTAGAGATACAACATATCTGCCACTGCCTGGTCTCACCAGGTCTTTCATATCATATGCCTGGGCAAGAACATCCATAAATGGGCAATCACCTCCAGGACTTCCACAACACATGCCTGAGGAGTCAATCCACACCGGGAGCACCATCCATCAGGACTTCCATCTCAACTGCCTGGGGAGTCATCCACAACGGGAGCACCGTCCCACAGGACTTCCAACCACATGCCTAAGGGAGATCATCTCACACCGGAGGCACTCAATCCCTTAGGACTTCCATAAACACTGGCCTGGAAATCCATCCAGGACTTCACTTCATCAGTGCCTAAGGAGGAACATCCAAACGGGCAACCCACCCTTAGGACTTAAATGGAGAGCAGTGGCACCTCCCATGGAATCTCAGCTATTCCAGGGAGTCCTCAAACTCTTCCTCTGGCTAGGGAACCTCAGCTAGCCCGATACCATCGCAGTATCCTCTAGGTTCCATCACCTGCAACATCAGGTACATATACATTCTCACCCATCTCGGTGTCTAACTTAGGATTCATCATGCAATCATATATCTCGAACGGTCTGAGTATCACTCCAAGAACCGTTCTTCTAGCCTCTCAGGTTTCAGTCATACAAAATCATCTAAATAGGCTATTCCGGCCTTTCATTCAACAGCATGCCCATACAAAAGCAATACAAGCATGGCATGCATCAATCACCCACTTGGGTGGTAAACAAGAGAAAAGGAATAATCCCCAGAGCGATGAGCTTACCTGGCAACCGTGCCTCACAGCTCCAGTCTCTTGAATCACGGTCTGTTTCTCTGACACCCTCAGTGCCAAGCCCTAACAAAGCACACAAACACATATCACAGACCATTCAGGCACATAACCAAACATTAGCTCATCAAACAGCCCTCAACTGCCTCTATGAAAGGAACCTCAGTCCTTTCTATCAACCTAGGTTATCTACCTAAGGTTCATCAGGCTCACTCATCACAAGCCTGTCCATAGACCCTCAATGGTCTATCACAGGTTCATCCATGGCCTCAGAGTCATTCCAGACTCACACACCAGCCATCCATCATGAGCTCAAAGCTCCACAACCTCAAAACCTCAGGGTTTCTCAGGGCTTGAACGGTCTGAACCACAAGATACCATTCTCATAGCCCAACAGGCACCTCAAGCCTCTCAACATGGCTCTTGCATGTCTCAAATCAAGTGACTCAGTCAAAGTCACACATGCAAAGCCTAGAGCCAAAACCAACAATCACCAAATCACAAACTGAAAGCTAATCCTTCCTCCTCTCATCATTCTAAGCACTTCTCTCAACTGGACCCAGAGCTAATTCTAGCTCTATCACAGATGGGTCACTATTCATCAAAACCCCCAAATCCAAAATCAATCGGAGAAACTCGAGTTTCTTACCTCAGAACTGACGAGGAAGACCTCTGGGCTGCTCTCCCTAGCCTTGGCACAGCTGAAACACCGCTGTTCCTTGCCCAATCTCGAGTTCTCTCCACTTCTCTGAAGGTTCCTCAGAAACTGGAGGTTTTGGTGAATTGGAGGAAGGATTCTCGCTCTCACTTGGTTTCTAGGCGGCAGAAAGGATCTGGGAAGTGTTTAGGATCATAGAGCAAGGTCATGGGAGCTTGGGAAGCTCTCCCATGGCTGCTGGAGTCCAGAGGAAGAAGAAAACCATTTTCTTCTCCTCCAAAACGCGACTTCCCTTTAAATATAGTCTGCACCGACCTTCCCGCGCGATCCGCGCCAGCTGCAAAACCCTCTGGCGCCATCAGCGCCACCTTCACGCTATCAGCGTGAATCTGCCGCGTCTGTGGCGCGATCCGTGCCAACTATGGCGCTAACCGCGCCATATGCAAACTGTGGCGCCATCCGCGCCAACTCTGGCGCTGTCCGCGCCACACCCTTCCCAGGGTTTTCTGCTGAAAATGCTGGCGCTATCCGCGTGGGATCTGGCGCCAGCCGCGCCACACTCAGGGTCCTTACAATTACGTTGAGGTTAGCCTATGTGATGGCTTGTGATGTTTTGTACCTTGATGGAGCCATGGTGAGAGGCTAGGCATAGACATGTGAGATGCCGGGACCGAGTGGTGAACCTTGCAAGGACCACGGTCAGTGCATTGATGAGCCCGTGTTGGGCGGCCCTCGTTTGGGGCAGTAATTATGTACATGGGAGGGTATAGAGATCCTAGCCAGGACTGGATGTTCCTGTGCTGGGCCATACATTGATGGTGCCCATGAGAGACATACAACATTTGCAGCCCGTGTTGGGGCGGCCCTCGTTTAGGGCTGTATGTATGTACATGGGAGGGTATGGAGATCCTAGCCAGGACAGGGTTGTTCTTGCGTTAGGCCATACATTGATGGTGCCTATGAGAGACATACAACAATTGCATGACAGAAATAGGATTGATGATTGGCTATAGGGTACCGAGGTACTGGGGGGCCACGTCTGTTGGGAACTCCTTCTGACACCCATTGGCTAATCACCGTTTGGGGGTGCTTCCTGTGCATAACAGAGTGACCCTGACAAGCTACTGCATCATCTGACCACAAGGATGGCCTATTTCTGGGATGGTACCACATTGCATGCTGAGAGTTGAGTTAGAAGCATGCATCATGTTAGGCATTATAAATTGATTTGTGGAATGTTCCTGGATGCCGGTTCATGTTAATTGCATGTTGATATATCTGCAATTTGTGGTGGTAATGTGTCGCTTGGATTGTCTTTCTTAACTGATGTTATCTTTTGCTTGTTATTTTACATAATGAACTCACCTTTGCTTTGTTGTACTGGGTAGTTGGGTATCTGTGATGATCACAAACTGTGTTCGTGTGAGCAGATGGACAGCAGTAGGTGATCGGGAAGATGACCGCCGTTGTGGTTGGAACCGTCGAGTTGTCGGGATGTCAATGTGATGGATCCCGGGCAGGGATTATGTTTTGCTGATTACACCCCTGGTTTTGATAGTCACACCCGTGTTTTGCTAGTTACACCCCTAACGTTCAATTTCTTGTTTCCCTTGTAAAACACTTGTACATTTTAGACATGGATAATTGTATTTACAACTAAATCATGTTATATATATATATATATATATATATATATATATATGCAAATTGGGATATTTCACACGTGTCTTGTTTATGATTGTGATCATCATGTGCTCACGAAAAAAAAAAACTAATACCATTTTCAAAATCAAATTAAAGAGATCTTCAATTAAAACATGTTTAGGGAGTGATTAAGAGTTAGTGATACAGTAGCGTCGAGACGGGTCGTTACAATTTACATGTCCAATGTAACACCCTGAAATTTTAATAACTGAAAATATATGGTCGAAATGTTGTATGAATTATCCTTGTGCAACTACTTGATGTGAAAGTTAGGTTATGTGAAGTTTGTTTGTTGTATGTTTGAATTATTTGTGTGAAATATTAATTAGAGATAATTAGAAATACTACAAAAATGTTTGAAGGGAAATGACCATATTACCTTTTCCTTTGATGTGAAAATTACCATATTAACCTTGAGGTAGAAATTACAAAAATGCCCTTGAAGTTAAAATTACCAAAATACCCTTAGATATTTTGAAGTGAAAATTACAATTATACCCCTAGACTAAGTGACAAATTACCATAATACCCTTGAGATTAAAATTACCAAAATACCCCTAGATATTTTGGTGAGATATTTTGAAGCGAAAATTACAATCATACCCCTGGAGTAAGTGACAATTTACCAACATACCCTTAGATATTTTGTGAAAGCTTGATGAGATTACAGAAATGTCCCTGGGATGGCAAATTACCAAAATATCCTTAGGAACAGACAAACATCACAAGAAAACTAGAAGTACCTACTGATCGAAAATTTATGATTAGGTATGCCAGAAGATAAGTCTCTAAATTTTACTAATAATTATAATAAATGCAAGCAAATAATAAACCTTACAGTAAAAATGGAATATCGCATCATGAGCTATAGTTTCGGACCGTGTAATGATGTGATGAAGAAAATTATCACATGAGAAACACCTGTGATGGTTGTACAAGAAGGATAAGATAGAAGCAAAGGGATCCAATTCTAGCTGTAGGATTTGGGGTAAAGGCTTAAGATTTTAGATAAATGACACATTAATAGATATCACCTTAATTGAGAATAAAAAGAAAACAAGCTCCTTAGGCAAGCCTTCCACATGCACTTAGTCATTTAATGAAGGAATATTAGCCTTTTGATTAAAAGAAGACAAGGAGACAAGTGACAAACAAATGAAAGGTGTAGATCTAGTATTGGAGAAAAAGTAGCATGTGTGTATGTACGTGTATACCTTCTTAGAAGTGGTGAATGTTAAGCTATGCATAAAACAAAATGAATTCAGCCTCTTAAGCAAGCCTTACACGTAATGATCATCCATAAAAGAAGTGAATAAGCAAAATCTGTTAGCTTCAAGTGTTTGAAGAATCAGAAGAAGACAAGAAGTGTTTTGATATTTGATTAATGCCTAATCATTTGATGGCATTTGTAAAATTTCATTTTTGTTTAAAGCTTGGTTCATTAAGGGTATGATCTAATAATCCTTTGCAGCTATTAAATAAAACATACAAGCTTGGATTCATTCTTAGGATTAGAATCACTTGATTATACACATTCATATAGAAATACAGTGATGAGTTTAAAACTTGCATAAAATGTTTTTCTACTGAAATAATCGATTACATAAGGGATATAATCGATTACATAAGGCATCTGCATAATCCTGTTAAGACCTTGAACTGGTTTAATCGATTACCAAGTAATCGTAATCGATTAAATGTGCTTAGAGTACAAAATGCATCCTTCTGGTGTAATCGATTAACATACCAAATAATCGATTACCTCTGCTTGTGATTCAAACATATTGACCTGGCGTAATCAATTACATTAGTAAATAATCGATTACTTTGTTCGTTCATATTTTCCAGAAATGGTATGAACAGTTTAATCGATTAAATAATCGAATTAATCGATTACATGAGTTAAATTAATCGATTACATGAGCGAAATAATCGATTACAGTTTGTTATATCTGTTTTTCTTATAAATAGACATACTTTGACTCTGAGTTTAAGAGACAGATTTCGAAAGCCATTATTTCACACAAGTGTGTTGATATTCTCTGAGTGCTAAAAAGCTTCTAAAGAGTCTTTTTGATTTGTGTTGTTCATATGGGTGAGCATCATGAAGTTTGAATAGAAGAAGGAAATGATTAGATGTCATTCATGCATTAAAGGTTCATAAAGATCATTCAAGAAGGCATTGCATTCATCACCAGGTTATCAATTTCGTTTGAAATCCTTTAATCTGCAAAAGGAAGTTAAGGTGATATCCTTCTTGAACCTCAAGCTTAATTCTTTGTTAATTTTAGTTTTGTATTTTACAGTTTGTGTTGTAATTTTCCATGTAACAAGTTAGAATTCTTTAAAGCATAACTAGATAGGGTTTCTAGTGGGGAGAACTGAGTCGTGTGCTCAGGTTCTAAGTCTTTAGATAAATCTTGGGGTTAGATTTAGAATTTTACCTAGGGTGGGTGAAAGAGACTTGACTGATTGCTTGTAAATAACTGAATCTTGTTAGTGGAACTCTAATCTAGTTTGGATTAGAAGACAACTGGATGTAGCCTCAAGTGGTTAGAGGTGAACCAGTATAAATTTGTGTGTAATTGTGTTTTGATTTACATTACATTCAATTGCTTGTGGTATTATTTTGTGAATCAACTTATACTTTGTTACAGCACAAGAGTTAAGTGATTGGAATTGAAAATTTGCTTGTGAAAAATGTTTTGATTTAAGATACGATCCAAAGTATTTCTTCCGCTGAGTTTAATTTTCAAGAAAGTTTTAAGAAAGTGTCAAAAACCAATTCACCCCCCCTCTTGGTTTATTAGATTAGGTATTCATTGTATTTACAAAATCAAGTCTTGCAAGGAAGCATTTTACGTGTACTTTAGTCAACAAGGAAAGGAATCTTTGCTTTTGAATGCATTAAATGCATGAAATAAAAATATCTTCCTGGCATGATGATTTGATTACAATTCTTTACTATAAATACCCCCTTTGAAATGAAAAATCTGCACAAGTAAGGCTTCATTCAAAACCCACAGCCACTTGCTCCCTTTTCTCTCTTCACTTTTGCTTCATTTTTCTCTTCTCTTCTTCTTACTCAAACCGTAGCTTTCACCAAGTTTACATATAATTTCTTCATCCAAAATCTTCTATTAGAAGATGGCAATTTTACTCTTCAAGCTCTTGAATCATTTCAGCCAAATAAATACTTTGGTAAGTATTGCTGTTAAAATTCGTATGGTTTTAAAACTGAAATTTTGGACTATTTTTAGAAATTCATATCTCCCTCTGTACTTAACCAAATGAGGTGTTTGACCACTAATTTTAAATCTTAGGATGTCCTCTATGTTTTCCTAAAATATGGGACCAAACTAAGTAGTGAATCATGCCCAGAAATTATTTTACCTCAAGCTGTCCGAAACTGTCCACACCCAAACAGCTTCTGTCATCTGTTTTGAAAATTTTATTTCTCTCTCATTTCTTACTCAAATTAGGTGTATAATATATGGAATTAAATATCTGGATGTCAACTATAACATATAAAAATTTATGATAAATCTTGATTGTGTACTGCTCGCAGGCATGAGAACACTAAGAGATGTCAGTGTGGAAATTGGAACTCGCTGGCAGCTTTGAAGTCTAGTTTTAAAAATGCTATGGCTAAAGTTTTAGAAATCCAAATAAGGCATATGATACCTTGTTAGAAAGCTTAGGAAGTCTAGTTTAATATACTAAAAGATGGAAATTTAATAACTTACAGATTAGCAAAAATTATAGGAAGAACCGAATCATGTATGGTGAGAAATCTATACTAAATTATTTTCAATTTGGTATATAGTGCTCTGCGTTTGGACCAAGGCACGTGAACTTAAGAGAGCTTAAAAGAATGCTACAAGGGGGCTATTAGAGGGATAGAGATAGGTAAGGGGAGTTTATTTCTTTGTTATAGTTTTGACACCATAGTTGGGGGCCAGGGAGTCCAACTATGAGGATAACTGGTTGTCCCTGCTGTGTGCTGGCTTTCAAGAAAAACTACGTTTTTAACTAATGGGATGCGATGTATCTATGATTGATGTGTGTTTGTTCTTGTGTGTGCTCATTTTCAAGAAAACTATGTTTTCAACTAATGGGATGTGATATAATTATCACTGATGTGTGTTAGTTCCTGTGTGTGCTCATTTTCAAGAAAAACTATGTTTTCAACTAATGGGATGTGATATAATTATTACTGATGTGTGTTAGTTCCTATGTGTGCTTGTTTTCAAGAAAATTTATGTTTTAAACTAATGGGGATGCGAGGTATTTATGATTGATGTGTGTTTGTTCCTGTGTGTGTGCTCATTTTTAAGAAAAACTGTATTTTTAACTAATGGGATACAATGAATTTGTTATTGATGGATAAAACTGTGAATGATGTTACTGTTATAATTGATTGGATTTTTGGGAAAAGTATTAATTACAGAGGAGACTCTACCCAAAATTTTATAATATGTTTTCCTATTTAATTCTTTATTTAATTTTTAAATGGGCATAAGAGTCTGTTTTCTATATTGTAGTTCTCCTCTTTAATTTAGAATTTTCCTAAAATACCAGTCTCATGGTAATATGGATTGTGAATGAATGAGATGATATTGATGATTATGATGATGATGTTGAAATGGGATAATGTAATTGGATTGATGATGTTGAAATGAGATAATGTTGATGTGATTGATGATGTTAAATATTGATGTTTATGATGATGATATTGAAATAAAATGATGTTGATGTTGTTGATGATATTGAGATTGTTTAAAATTCTGGTCCCTAGCTATCCATAGTCAGTGCATTGATGGTGCATATGGTTGTATGTTGTGTATGTCCACGTGGGGTACATTGACCGGTTGGATAACCTTGCAAGGGACGAATTTTAAGCAACCTAAGAGAGAAAGGGATTGTTTAAAATTCTGATCCCTATCTATCCTTGGTCAGTGTATCGGTGATGTTGTGTATGTACATGGGGGGTGCATGACTGGATAACCTTGCGAGGGAGGGTTTACGAATTTTAAGCATCCCAAGAGAGAACGGGAGTGTTTAAAATTTTGGTCCCTAGCTATCCATGGTCAGTGCATTGATGGTACCCATGTTTCATACTTCATATTTGCATGGATGGAAATAAAATAGTGGCAGTAAGTAGCGGGGGTACTAGGGGGCATCACTCTGTTTGGAACTCTTTTGAGACTCAGGGCTGATCACCATGGGGGAGGGGGAGCGACCTGTGCACGACAGGGTGACCTCGATAAGCTACTGCATCATTTTCCTGAGAGAGGCTATTTCCATGAGGATGGTATCACATTGCATTCTGAGAGTTGAGTCAGGTGCATGCATCATTCTGAGCATGATTGTTTTGATTTGTGAAATGAAGTGGATGACTGATTTGTTGGGTGTGTATTGACCTGATGGATTATTGAGAATGTTTGTGGTTGTTAATATTGTTTCCTTTCTAATTATTGTTATCTGGTACTTGTTGATCTTATATAATAAACTCACCCTTGCAATTTTTGTACCGTGTGGTTGGTACCTGTGATGATCTCGAACCTTTGTTCGTGGGAGCAGATGATCAACAATAGGTGATATTAGAGAGAGATTTCTTTTGCTGGAGCCGCCAAGCTAACGTAACAATGTTGGAATTTATTTTGGAAAGAGTTGTGTTTTGTTAATCAACTCTTCCTTAGTTAGTCCCTTGATTCTTTTGTTAGACATGTAAATGCTGAGGTGTAAGTACATGTAAAATTAAATAAAGTTTTAAATATATGAATGATGTGTACTGGTTTAGTATATGTGTGTGTATATATATATATATATATATATATGTATGTATGTATGTATGTATGTATGTATATGTATTTAATCATTGTAATTGTATCGTGTGTATGATAATTATATTGTTGCGAAAAAAATTTACTACCATTTTATAATCAAATTAATGGAGTTTTCGTTAAAAATTAAAATTGCACAAGCTATAGTTAGTGATATCGTAGCGACGAGGCGGGTCGTTACATCCAACAAAAAGAATCAAGGGACTAACTAAGGAAAAGTTCATTAACAAAGCACAACTCTTTCCAAAAAGGATTCCAAAGTCATCACATCGACTTGGCAGCTCCAACCAAAAAGAATCTCCCTTCAGAGTCACCTAATGCTACTCATCTGCTCACACGAACAAAAGTTCGCGATCATCACAGGTACCAACCACACAGTACAACAAATGCAAGTGTGAGTTTATTAGACATATACAACAAGCATCAGATGAAAATGATTAGAAAGAAATCAATAATGACAACCACAGTCATCCTCGATAATCCATCAATTCAATACACACTTAACAAACCAGTAATCCACTACATTTCACAAATAAAAATAATCATGCTCAGAATGATGCATGCAACTGACTCATCTCTCAGAATGCAATGTGGTACCATCCTCATGGAAATAGCATATCTAGAAAAATGATGCAGTAGCTCTTCGAGGTCACCTTGTCATGCACTGGTCACTCCCTTCCCCCCCATGGTGATCAGCCCTGAGTCTCAAGAGAGTTCCAAACAAAGTGATTGCCCCCTAGTACCCCTGGTACTTACTGCCACCATTCTATTTCCATCCATGCAATTACAAAGTATGAAACATGGTCACCATCAATTCACTGACCATGGATAGATAGGGACCGGAATTTTAAACAATCTATTTCTCTCTTGGGTGCTTAAAATTCGTAAACCCTACCTCACAAGGTTATCCAGTTATGCACCCCCCATGCACATACACAACATCACTGATGCACTGATCGAGGCTAGGAACAAATCCTTCCCCGCAAGGATAACCAACCGGTCAATGCACCCCACATGGACATACACAACATACATCCATGGGTATCATCAATGCATGACCTGGCTAGGAACACATCATTCCTCGCAAGGGTAACCAGTCATGTACCCCCCATGGGTATCCATGTGTATCCACATCACACAATGACATTGTCCACATCAACACTATCTCTCATCAGTGTCATTATCAACATCAACAATGTCATTGTCAACATTAACACCATGTCACCTCAATGTCATCAACAACAACAACATCATTTTATTTCAATATCATCATCATGAACATTAATATCATCTCAATTCAACATCATCAACCACATCAACATTTTCTCATTTCAACATCATTAATTACATCAACATTATCTCAATCTCAATATCATCAACGACATCACAAACAATCGTATTTCACATCTATACATAATACATATGCCCGAGATTCACATTCCCTAGGTCTTCAGACAACCCAAATTTCACACATTCACAATTCATCATACCATAAGACTAATACTTTTAGGAAAATTCTAAATTAAAGAGGAGGACTACAATATATAAAACACACTTTTATGCCCATTCAGAAATTTAATAAAGAATTAAATAGGAGGACACATTATAAAATTTGGGCAGAGTCTCCTCTGTAATTAAGACTTTTCCCAAAAATCCAATCATTACAACAACAACATCATTCACAGTTTTATCCATCAATAACAAATTCATTGCATCCCATTAGTTAACATGCTTTGGCCCAAACGTAGAGCTTTATATACCAAATCAAAGATAATTTAGTATAAATTTCCAAGGTAAGATCAATATTAACATGGTGTTTTGAGAGTTCACACCAAAAGACATTATTTTGAAATTCCGATCACACCAATGTGACTGAGGCTCAACAAAGATCATAGAAACGACATCAATTTCATAAAAAGGATAATTTTACAGCATCTCATTTTCAAAGGGTTTTCAAAGGAAGCGGTAAAACTCCCACAACGGTATCCAAAACACAAGAGACACTAAGAAAAACTTAAACTAGCTAGGAGAAGACAAAGGAAACCACGGTTACCTCGAAGAAACTAAGAAGGGAGGATTTGAGGCTCCGTTCTCTACCGAATACTTGAGTTGAGTTTTGTAGATTCCACTCTGATTAAAGTGTTCATCTCCGTGCGGTGGTCCAACAACAAGCGGCGGTGCCTCATGGCGGTCACCAATGGCTGTGGCTGATGGAGGAGGACGGTAGGAGGTTGGGGGAAGGTGGGAGGAAGAAGAAAGCTTCCATTTTCCTGATTTACTATGTTGGTACGTACTTATAACCTACTTGACTCGCCTAGGCGAGCCAAAATGCCCGCCAAAATTCGTTTGGCCGAGCTGACCAAATTTTAAAATTTCTGCTTCTGTGAAAATTTTATTTCTCAAGCTTCAGATCCGAACGGTCAAAGGTTATATATATGGGTTAGGAGCCTACCTTTAAAATTTTAAGGTGATCCAACGGTTAACTAATTCAGAATGGGGATTTTACTAAAATAGGTTTCGGGTCAAACTCAAAATCACACAATTCAACGCAGCTCAAACAAACTTCACATAACTTGACATCCACACTAAGCAATTGCACAAGGATAATTTACACAAAAATTCAAATAATCTAAACTAATCAAATAATTAAATAACACAAGAAATATATCAAACATCTCTTTTCAGTTATCGAAATTTCAGGGTGTTACAAGCAAGTTGGCTAAAAGTGTTTTCCTATCCTTTGGGGGCGGGGAGGCCCTAAAAATCCCACTCTTTTGTTTCAAGAATTCACTCCTAATGGTTTCCTTGTGGATTATAGGATGTTAATCCTCTTAAGTGGGGAACCAACTACTAATTGCTTCATAATCTAGTTTCAGACGATAAGGACCTACCAAGCAAACATTTTTAGAGTTCGAAGAAGCTAGGAGTAGTACCTGGTTTCCTATACTTTTTTGCACTCTTCTTCATGTCCTAGAATGAGAATTAGCTCAATGCCTTTGTTGGAGGTCGTCATTGATACAATGGGTGTTGGCAGTGTGTGCTTCCCTTATTGTTCATAGAGGTCATTTGACTTACATAAGTATTGTGTTGAGAAGAGGCCGCCATTGATGAGAACCAAAAAGGAAGATGGAGAAGATTGCTCAATACAAAGGAGAACCTAATTTCGGGAATTAGGGATAACAAATAAGTAATGGAAGTACAACTAATGTTTGAGTTATATATAGGGTTTAAAAGATTGAAAAAATTCAAAATTAAACATCTTTTGAACTGACGATTTGATCTTAATGTGACACATTAATAAGGTAGGTAGTTATAGTTGTAAAAGAGGTAATCATCTCTTATCGGCTAGTGTGAAAATCACAACCATGATTAGATTACGTTCCCAACATATTTAATGCTGATTAGACAAGATATTAAAATAATATCTAAATATTTGCTACAAAAATACTGTATTCTCGAAATATACTAATTGAACACTATTTTTGGGGGGTATCTGTTACCTTTGTTATGTAAAATTTGACTAAGTTATAAAAAAAAAAACATGTTTCAATGTACTTGTCTTAAGAGGAGTAGAAAAGTTCATTCAAAAGCGATAGAAATACGATCTAAAATTTGAGAAGTTGAATGTGTTATCAAAGGGAGTTATTTCAATTGGAATTGACGATTTCAATAATTTCATTAAGGCAAGTGAGATTGGAAAGTGCGCGGAATCAAAATCTTTTTCGACAATAGAAGTACCAGTTGATGCGGTTGCAGAGAAATTATACGAAGACAATTACTAGTGTCAGATTAATGTAATTAGGAATATCGTTGTACATGTGTTGAAATCATATAATTCAACTATTAGTATTAGAAGTCTAAAAATAAAACTGATGCCCGCCAATTTTAGGGGGGTTGAAATACTATCACTCAATTCCTGAAACACTAAGAATGCCTACCATCAAAAATCAACTACAAGTTCAACGGGTCATCGTGTATATATTCAATTTCCATTTTTTATGAATTCATGTCTATTTACTTTATTTGCATCTTTCTAAACCCTTTACTCTTTCCAATCTCCATTTCTTTTCAAAACTTTACTATTTCAATCTCTACTTCTTATTATTATCGAAATTATTATAAAAATAATCATTAAATTGAAAATACTTTTATCAAGTGTTTTTAGAAATCATCTTATAAACTACTATATTATTGTAATAAAAATGGATGTATTTATCGAAATTATAACTATTGTATATATTAAATATTAAACAATTATTTGATAAATTAAAAATTACAAACTTTTTTATTTAATAAAAAAGAAATCACAATCGAAAATGAATTTTATATCTCATCTTTAATCATTTATTTGTCAATAGAATCATTCAATGAAAATTCTTTTGTTGATTTGAAAATATATTTTTGAGAAATAAATATCATTTTTATGATTAACACTAACTCAACAAGTTAACAATGGCTTGTCTATTATGCAAAATAAAAAATTGTGTGACCGGTTCCAGATTTGGAATGAGCCTGTATGTATAGTGTTTGCGTCAGAAAAATGTTGACATTTGGCGTTGTGTTTCCCAATGCCTGAAACAACTTCTTTCGAGGCGCAGTAGCAATATGGAGAAAAAATTCAATAAATGTAAAAGGTTTTTAATAG
>QARZ01041105.1:74417-138301 GCA_013407115.1 Glycine latifolia
CACCCAGTATTGGACTGTTTGGTTTGAACTTCACTTCATTGGTCACTATGCTTGTGAATTTGACTTGTGTGACCCAGTTTTGGACTGTGTGGTTAGTATTTGACTTGATTGCTCACTATGCTTGTCAATTGGACTTGTGTCACCCAGTATTGGACTGTTTGGTTTGAACTTGACTTGAATGGTCACTATGCTTGTCAATTGGACTTGTGTCACCCAGTATTGGACTGTTTGGTTACAATTTGACTTGAATGGTCACTATGCTTGTGAATTTGACTTGTGTTACCCAGTTTTAGACTGTTTTGTTTGTATTTGACTTGATTGCTCACTATGGTTGTCAATTGGACTTGTGTCACCCAGTATTGGACTGTTTGGTTAGAACTTCAGCTTCATTGCTCACTGTGCTTGTGAATTGGACTTGTGTCACCCAGGATTGGACTGTTTGGTTTGAACTTGACTTAATTGCTCACTATGCTTGTGAATTTGACTTGTGTGCCCCAGTTTTGGACAGTGTGGTTAGAATTTGTCTTACAATTTTAATTTAACTATTTATGTGATGTTGTACAGATCATGGCTAGGACTAGAGGAGGAATGCATAGGCCTGTTGGTGGAGCGGCTGAGCGGCGTAGACCGATAGCATTCGTTCGTCGACAACGGGCTGGTGTTAGTGTTCCTCAGGATCCTCCACGTGACGATCCTCCACGTGATGATCCTCCAGTTGAGGAACCACATATTGATGCTGATATACCTACGTACGAACGATGTAGGGACTGGAGGTTTTCCAGGAGGTCCGAAAGACTGTTCAGTCTTGACTGCTTATGCCGACCATGTGGCTATTAAAGTCTGGTCAGGAGAGGTATTTATAAAACAATGACACCTGGTTTAGGATAAAATGTTGGACTATGTGGTTAATTGTAAACATCTGTGAATGTATTTGTTACAGGAACGTGCAGAGCTGAAGTTGGCTTCCCATGGACGTAAGGTCACTAAATTCGGGAAGCCAGCTCCGGAGATTGAGGGCTTAGTGGCTGCTACTGGCCTTAGTCCGTTGATTCGTTGCTCAGTCGAGACTGGAGATCGAGGATTGCTATCAGCCTTTGTAGAGAGATGGCATGCTGAGACATCCAGCTTTCATCTGCCAGTCGGTGAGTTGACCATTACGTTGGACGATGTTGCCTCTCTTCTGCATATCCCTGTCATGGGAGTCTTCCACAGCTACGACCAAATTGATATCGGAGAGGCGATCACATTGTTGGTCGAGCTGCTAGAGGTCAGTGTTGATGAGGCTGAAGCGGAGACGACACAGTGCCACGACGCTTATGTGCGATTATCCTGGCTTCGAGAGTTGTATTTTAGTATGTGTGACTCTGGCCAGTGGATAGTTGTAGCGAGGGCATATCTGTTGCATCTTGTTGGTTGCACTTTGTTTGCCAACAAGAGTGCGACACATATAGGCGTTCAGTTCTTACAACCTTTTCGTGACCTGGACGAAGCTGGGGGATTTGCTTGGGGGGGCTGGTGCTTTGGTGCATATGTATGAGAATCTCGGTTATGCATCAAAACACCACGGCAAACATCTAGCTGGATACATTACTTTGTTACAGGTAATCTTGTGTTGATGTGTGTGTGTTAATCAAAATTGTTATGTTTTTTACTACTTCTGACTTTAATGATTTAAACTTGTAGTGCTGGATATACGAGCATTTTCCCACTGTAGGCAACAGGACGGCGGATGATACGTACGAGGAGACCCAGCCATGTGCCTTTCACTGGAAGAGTGCGAAGGCATTACCGTTGTCGACTTATTGTGCTCGCATCAACCGGTTGAGGCCAGATGACATATGCTGGACAGCATACGATGCCCATCGTCCGCTTAGGGAGTTCGAGCCGATTAACTTATTTTTCGGGTTTATCAGATGGGGTCCCCACATCGTGAGGTACTTACCTGACAGGGTAGTTTGGCAGTTTGGGCAAATTCAGCCCATTCCTGAGCTGCCTATGTCGGAAGTCCCCTCCGCAGACGATGTGGACGATCGATGGGTCCATTTCGCGGAGTTCCTTATATCGACCGGTGACTTGGTTCATTATCCAAGTCACTATGTGCCTGGATATTTGGAGTGATTCTTCCGGATCTCACACCCATTTATGACTCCAATGCAGTATGCTCAGGCCCGATCACATCTTCCATCTGGGCCCCAGACTGATCCAGCTCCTTCTCCACCAGCAGCTGTCCAGCTGCCATCTACTGATCCAGCTCCTCCCGAGGCATCAGATGTGGCTCAGGAGGACCAGTCTCCAGGGCATGCAATGGTAAGAAAAATTCTTTTGACTTGTGGATTGTGTGATAATACTTGAATCCATTCGTTAATGTTTGTATTTGTGACACTGTAATTGCAGCTTGTTTGTGAACGACTTGCTGAGAGCTTGCAAGCCTTCATTGATGATGGGATTGTTACAGAGGGCACAGAGGCATATGATAGGATGCTACAGATGTTGCTTCTTGCCCGTAGTGTCAGGGACCACGGGATTGTTTATACTCGAGGAAGACGTCCACGAGATGCACAGCGGAGGCGCCTTTGATTTTTATTTGACTTTTGTATACACTTATTTATTAGTTTTTTTTATGATGTTTCTGATGTTGGACAAATTTGGATATTTATAAATATATATAGATACAATTATGCAGAAAACGACTTCATTCATCACTTTTGAAATGTTTTTACACATCATGTAAGTCTACATGTTCAGTGCGTAACTTCATACAGTTAGCATACATTTGCATTCTACTAATGTAATAACTGGGCCAATGTTTTGCTTCACTGGTACAATGCCTATCCCACAAAAATGTAGTCAACGGTAACGGACAATTGTCTTTTAAAAAAACCTGTTACACATAACAAAATTAGACAACATCAGTTTTGTTTATTCATGTCCTTAATCATGTCCTTTTTCATAAAAAAAACAAATAAATGGATTACCTGCACAAAGTGGTTCCCTGTGGATCTCTAGGCGGTTGACTTCTCAGAGGGAAAAACGTCATGCTTTGCTTAAGTGAAAGGGAAACCACAATCACATTATATCTCGATGCAATTACATGACCCATGTCTGTAATATCCATCCACTTGTCCATAGTAACCTGTAAATACACTTTAATGATTCAAATATATGTTCACTTGAATTAAAGGCATACATTGAATAAACAAATAAAAGGTTTACCTTCGACAATCCATCAACCAGTAGGGACCGCTTTAAGGTTTCAAATCTATGTATGCCACCAAACAAGGCAATATATCCATCCGTCCACTCTCCAAGTTCTCTGAGCAAATGATTGCGAACCAAAGCCCAAGATTCTTCACCATAATCTAATAAGGCAGCAATGACACGGTACCCGCAATTACCATCTGCTTTGACATCGGTGACATTCAAGATGAACTTCTGCATAAATGGATGAAATTGATCTAGCATTGGAACCATCCCCTGTTGCATCTGAACATCACATGAGGCATTGGACTGTTTTGGAGTGGAACAACTACTTTGCATTGAATGAAAGTCGTCTACATACTCAACGTAAGACGGATCCCTTCTCGTTGACCTTTCGTGCTTTGTCATCTTCTTCTTTGGAGCACCTTTAGTTTTGGACTTATCAGGGGGAGGGCACATGGAATTTAAATCAGGATACGCAATTTGTTTAAGCTTACTCTTAAGAGTCATTTTGACACACAAACCAAGCTTTTCGAAATGGTTGGATATGGCTTCAATCTCTTCAGTTATGGTAACCTGAAATTGATGCATATCTTGACTTTCAAAGCTTAATCTCCGCCAAAAAAAATGAACGATGTTAACTGGAATGCTCTGAAGCACAAACTTAGCTAGCTCACATGCACAAGGCAAACCGTAAGCTGTTCTCAGAACACATCCACAACGGTTTGGATTTTTTCCTGCATAATGAATCCGCTCATACTCAGAGGCAATATGGTTTAACGCAACCCTGGACACCATGCCAACAAGTCTGTTGTACAAAGTAACTTTAAATGCATGCCCTACAACATGTGTGCTTTGCTCCAAAGATGCCTTGATTTCAGTATGTTGCAAGGTGATCATGTTGTTCATGGCATCCCAAACAGTGCACAAGTCTCCAACACTATTTTGCAGTAGGCGCTTTAGGGTCGAATGTGCAGACTCCACCCTGCAGTGTATCATATCATCAAATAATTATAAATCCAATAAACTTATGCAGATCATCATGTAAGCAATGTCAAATAAAAACTTACCTGTTTGTTGTTGTATTCCCAAAATGAATAACTTTGTTTGTCCAGGTTGTCACAAACTTTTCTTTGTGGGGATTCAACCAAGTGTCCTTAACATAATCAACAAATGTAGGCCACGATGAACATGCAACATCGAACTTCATAAGATATTCATCATATTGCTTTTCAGTCGCACAATCAATAAGACATCCCCATGCTTGCATCACATGATCCCACGCATGACTCTGCCTAACATAAGTTTTACATTTTGCCTTGACATTCTTGTTAATGTGAAACCGACACAATAAATTAGCTGCATTGGGAAAAACAGTTTTCACAGCAGTCATCAATGCTGAATCTCTATCAGTAACAATAACCTGTGGGAAGAAATCACTTTTCAAAAAAATCCCTCTAAAACATTCAAGGGCCCAGACAACATTGTTGATGCGTTCAGCCTCTAAATAGGCAAATGCAGCTGAAAATGTCATCCCAGTTGGTGTCACACCAACAATGTCAAGCAAAGGAAGTCTGTACCTGTTTGTTTTGTAGGTACTGTTAATGAGGAACACCATATGATATGCATTACTCAGCTGTACTGCATCTGGATGTGCCCAAAACAAGTCACGTACAACATTTTCATCCTTCACTCGATGCCAATGAATATACATGTCGCGTTCAAGAAGTTTCATTAGCTGTTGCATTTCAGTATTATTGCCTCTTGTACGCGTTTGGTATGTATATCTTGCATTGTAAATTTGCTTCAAACTTGTTACATTATCCGCATTGTGCTCCTTCAAAGTTAACAGAATATTTCTTGGTTTCACCATGGACCTCGTCATATCACCAACAATGATCTTCTCCTCCTCACTTATTCGACCAACATATGGGTGTTCATAGAATGACTTAGCTAAAACATGGTTATGATTCCCACATATGAGCTTCACCATCCACCCTTGTCCTCCCGGGATTGGTTTACCCCTCAGCTTAAACGGACACTCACATTTTCTAGTGCTAGTGGTTGAAGGTGTGAAACCTTTTTTCCATGGCCTATATTTTCCACTCCTTTCACAACCAATTAACACAAATGACGTTCTTCCCATTTTTCCAGTTTTTGTATCACTCCTCATTATGACCGCTACAAAACCATTTTCAAATGCAACGGTACGAGCCCATTTCAATATTGCATCACGCGATTCAAACACCTAGACAAATGGATAATTAATATTTAATATGTTAAACCGTGTCATATAACAACTTTAAATACATTCATATACAACTAATTACCTCGTTTGTTTGGAACGCTGCAGAACAATCAATTAAACAAGCATTATCCTCAAACGCATCGGGGTCTACACCATTGTCTTCATTGAATTCAAACGCATCATCATCTGCTCCAATGTCTTCCTCCATATTAACTTCTTCTGACATTATACTGTCATAAATCCATTCATCGTTGTCCATCCTAACAAATAACAATTTAATTAAACATAATAAAACTCCATGTGGAAACCTATACAAATACACACGCTTATTGATTACATTTTTTTATTTATCTTAACTACAACGATTGAAATGGAACAATAATACATGTTCACTGCACACCGAACGCGTTGTTTTTCATTTTATTAAGTTATGTTTTTCCCATGTTTGTCTCATGTAAATAACGTTATTCAAGGTGTTTTTTTTATGATTAGTATGTGCAACTACATGTGTTTAACTACATGTTTTTTTTATTAGTAGACGCTTATAATTAATTTGTCCTTATTTATATTGTTTCATTTTAGCTATTGTTATTTTTACACAACAATTAAATTTATTAACTTCATTTATTAAATTAATTTATCAAAACAATTTTTCATCAATTTTTTCATTTTTTAAAAGCTATTTTTCAGCAATTTTTCAACCATACGGATTAGCTGATCCGTATGAGTCATACGGATTGCCTAATCCGTATAGCTTATACGAATTATCTGATCCGTATAATCTATACGGATTAGTCAATCCGTGTAACTCATACGGATTAAGTAATCCGTATAATCTATACGGATTAGGCAATCCATATAACTCATACGGATTAGACAATCCGTATAACTCATACGGATCAGCTAATCCGTATAGATTATACGAATTACTTAATCCGTATGAGTTATACGGATTACCGAATCCGTACGAAACCAACGCCCCCTACTCACCTCTTTTCTCTTTGCCGACAGCTCTGCAACTCCGGCAACCACGAACAACCCCCTGAAATGATTGAAACGCCACCAATAAACACCAATGCTGTTGCAATGAAGCTATACGGATGTTGCCCAAGCTCATATATTTTTGTCGAAAGCCATACGGATGTCGCAATGCAAATGAAGCTCAGCTGTTGCCCAACCTCATTTATTTGTGTCCAAAACAGAGCAGGGGTATTTTTAGATTTAAAAAAAAAAAAGGTGTAGGAGAAATTTTACCTGGTGTATGAAGAAGCACTCTAAGTTTTGTGGCAATTAAGAGAAGCTACAAGAAGAAATAATGTGATAATCAGACAGTTTATTAACCTGTCACTTTTTATTGAATGGATTGAGAGTTGGGTTACAACATAAAACCGTCACTCCTACAATTTTAATTAAAAAAATCAATCATTTAATAGCCGACTATTGTTGCGCTTTTTAATTTTCGATGTTTGCTACAATTTTTTGGCGCTGCAGAATGGGACCCTAATTCCCGAATCGTAAACCTGCTCTGCTCCTTTACTGTGATTCGTGCTCTCCTTTTCCTCAGTAAATCGACATCGATCTCTGTTTTGAATTAGGTATTTCTCACTTCCTCTCTCTGATTCGTTCACTTACATCTCGTGTTAGGCTTTGCTTTTACCTTTTTAAAATTCGTGTTCGTTTATGTGATAGGATGCTATCGTGTTCTTTTTTCTCTGATAATTTTCATTTGTAGATCGAGGTGTGTTTTTTTTTTCTCTCTTGAAGTAGTTACATAGGTTGCAACAATTGGTTCCCGCTAAAACCAGCTCTAACACAGAAAAAGAGAAGAAGAACTTGACTGAAAACTTTTCAAATGATTCCTCTTGACCAGTAAATTGATAGCGATACGTATATATAGGTATTAGGTACAAGAGAAAATGGTTACTGCTAACAGGATTTACAACCAAAAGCAAATCTATCTGACTTCCAGCTCATCACTAAACTAATTATTCCATCTCATCAACTAACTAATTACAACAGTATACAATTCATAGTACCCCCCCGCAAGCTAAGGATGGTAGATATCTAGTAGTCCTAGCTTGGAAATGAATTTCTGGAAGTGAGAAGGGTGTAATGCCTTGGTGAAAACATCAGCTATTTGATCCTGAGAAGTCATTGGAAGCAATCTCATCAATCCTGCCAAATTGTTTTCCGTCACAATATGGCAATCATCCAATGGGTTTCACATGAGAAGGTTTTTCTACAATTTTCCATGTACTATTTGCTTCAAAAGCTTTCAATTCTGCATTCATGGCATCAACCCAGCAGGTGTTTTGGATAGCTTGGTTAATTGAAGACGGTTCTGTAATAGTGTACACTAGCATGCCAAGTGGCAGCAGAAAAAGGTTTACAAGTGGCAGAAGTGCCAACAGAAGTATTATTCTGAGTACTATTTATAGAAGCAGAACTAGAACTTGAGTAAACAGTAGTGTTCACAAAAGACTTTCACTCGGGAAGTTGAAGCAAGTCAGGGAAATTGGTAGAGACCATATTGTCCCACCTAGCCTTTGAGAAGAACTTCTTTAGAAACCTGTGATTTCACCAAACAGAAGGTAGGGTGTGTCAATATAATTGATAGACAGATTATTTGGCATTATTTGTGCAGATTTTTTGGCCCTTTAAATCAGCATATCTTGCATGATTGTATAGCTTTAATTATGTAATTGTATCCTTAATTAGTTGGCCTAGTTGTAGGTTACCATTTATAGCTTTTCAGCAAACTTCAAGGCTAGAAATCAGATTGTATCATATTATTTAAATGAGAATTCTCCAAAGGAGAACATACGGTTTTTAGCCCAATTTCTCTAAGTTTAACATGGTATCAGTCTAGGTTTCGATCCCAACCTAGTTTTTTTTCTTCTTCATTGTGCTCCCAGTCTCTGAGTTCCCATTTCTAGTCTCATGAAGTACTGTTCACATCGCGCTACTGTTCACGATTGCTCCAATTTCTTGTTTTTTCTCCTCCTGCAATTTTTCTTAGCATCATGTCTACTAAAAAATATGATGTCCTCTTTGTTCGTCTTAATGGAAAGAATTACTCCACCTAGGCATTCCAGTTCCAGATCGTTGTCAAAGGCAAGGAGCTTTGGGGTCATGTTGACAGAACTGATTCTGCTCCTGGAAAAACTACCCACAAGTAGGCACATGCCAAATGGGAGGTCAAAGATGAATAGGTCATGACTTGGATCTAGGCTATGTTGAGCCTAATATTGTCCTCAATCTTAGACCGTTCACCACGGCAGCAAAGATGTGGGACTACCTGAAAAAAAAAAAAAAATATAACCAGAACAATACTGCTCGCAGGTTACAGCTTGAACATGAAATTGCCATTTTTCAACAGGATAGTCTCTCAATTTCTGAATTCTATTCTCGTATCCTAATTTCTCTTAGTTTAACAGGGCGAAACTCAAAATAGACCAAATTGTCCTTACAAAACTGACACACACTAATTGGATAACGAAGAGAAAATTATTAAGAATGAGAGAAAACTTAGGGTTTAAAGGAGATGAAAATGAGGTTAGCATGGTGGAATTAATATCAATACCCTGTCCATTACCGATGGTTATCTGATCTGGACCTTCAAAAGGTGTAAACTGCTGAATGTTTTGAGAAACATTAGTGACATGATGGGAGGCACCAGAATCTGGATACCAATTGTTTGAAAGAGCTGAACCAGCAGTAGCAATGTTAGCTTGAGGAGGAAGAGTTGCTTGAACTCAAGCATTATGCACATATGGCATTTGAGGATAGTAGCAAGGAAAAGGAGCCATGATAGGCATGTATTGCTGAGCAGAGGGAAGTTGTTGTGTTACAGCTTGCTGAGTGGAAGGTTGCTGAACTGAAGAAGTGGTTTGTGTGTTTTCATAAACCATGGGCTGTGTAGCAACATAATTTTCTTCATAGGGATGGTAGCAAAATGAAGCCTCATGACTAAATTTGTGACAAACTTGGCACTGAACATTTGCAAACCTACCACGACCATGGACATCTCCTCTACTGGCTTTGCTTCTACCTCCATCGCCACGTCCACCTCTACCAGAATTAAAAAATCTGTTACCATTGTTTGCATTGCTGCCATTGTTCGAAACATTGGAATTATTATAATTTCCTTGAGTGAGGTGAGCTTGAGATCAACAATTTGAGTGCTTGAGTGACCACTGGAGGAACTTGGAAAATTTTGTAGCACTTGAACTGGTTGGACATAGGCAGTACTGTTAGAAGTTGAAGCTCCTTGGGAGAAATTAACAGCAGAGCTAGTTGAAGCCCCTTGAGTCAAATTATCACTAATTTGGGAGTCAAGTTTCTGAAAACTATTAAGCCTAGCTTCATGACCTAGCAGTAATGTCGCAAGCTCATTAATGGAAAGTGTTTCAAACTTACTGCAGATTAGTAACATAGTGGACTCATAATCCCTGGGTAGGCCCTCAAGAATAAAATCAAGTTGCTCATCTTGAGAAATAGTTTTTTTTTTTTTTTTTGATCAGCAAAGATAATATATATATAAGGAAACAAAGTACAAGAAGTAATAGTACATATAAGAACTAAGAGACACAGTGCAAGCCTAATATATGGATAAAACATGAATTAGGATGCCAAAAGTCTGACTAAATATAACCCCCCAAAAAAGTAAAAGACCAACTTTATGTTCATCCCTCCCCTGAAAACAAAAGCCTTCCCCAAATTAGTGGACCAAAAATGAAAAGGAAAGTCGAATCCTTTTTCCAAATTTTTGAGCCACGACCAGCAGAGAAAAAGCGCATCGTCCACAAGTTTATGACGATTGAAGCTCTTGTTGCGAAAAATGATTCGGTTTCTATGGCACCCAATGTTGTTAAAACGTAGTGTCAACACAGAAACGGTGAGGGTGAGCAAAAACGTAAAATCGTGAAACGTAAGAGTTTACTACATACTAAAGTAAGTCCAAAAAAAATCCGAAAACTGCAGAAAGCAATAACAGGGGTGCAAAAAGCAACTTTGTGGATCTGGCCCAAATACGTAAGCACACTTTATTCCTTGTTTTGTGTTCACTCACAGTAGGGTTGCTTTGCCTTGCCTTGCTAATGCTATTGCTTTGCAGCTCAGAAAACGCCACCCTTTTCTCTTTCTCTCTCGTGACCCTATCTAATATCTATCATTTAATCTCATTTCATTCTCTTCCTATCGAATCTCTCTGCAACACTCACATCACAGCAACAATGGGCGCTTCTCTGCCCCCCAAGGAGGCCAACCTCTTCAAGCTTATTGTCGTAAGCTTTGATTCGCTTTCTATTTTCCACCATTTCTCTTCAATTCTTCAGTGGTGACGGAAGCATTTACTTGATGATGAAGAAGGAAGATGACGGAAGCAGCAGACAAAGAAGGAAGACGACGGAAAGAAGGAAGAGATGGAGCTTGAAAAGAAGGACGACAGAAGCTTGAAAGAAGGAAGACCAGCCGTGCACCAAGAAACAGACCCAGGGCACCAAGGAGGAGAAGCTGTCGATGGAGGAAAAAACGCGTAAAGGTCTGCGTTTTTAACCCTTTTTTTTAATAAAAAAAACTGAGTCAACTCGGTAAACTCGCCGAGTCAACCGAGTTTACCGAGTGACTCGCCGTTTCAAACTATTCAGCCATTTTCCGTTTCAACCACCGTTTTGACACGATTTTTAGCCCAAAAACGTAAAAACGTCCGTTTCACCGAGTTGACACTACGTTTTAACAACAATGATGGCGCCAAATAGACCAAGTCAAGGCAATCCACCAAATCATGAGAAATAGTGACTCCAATTGAACCAAGGGAATCAACAATAGTCTGAATTTGTAGCAAGTACTCAGATATAGACTTATTTTGCAACTGTATACTACAAAGCTCAGTTCTTAGGTGACAAGTTTTTGCTCGAATTAAAGAACGAAAGTGAGAATGTAGCCTATCCCGCAGAAGCCACGAGGTGCAACATCCAAGGAGCCTAGGAAGTACCTTAGGAGAGATTATCGATTGAAGCCAGGATAGCAGCAACTAATCCTGTGATCCCTAAACAAGGTACTCCGGAGAAGAGATTCCAAGATCCTGATCTGCTAGGGTTCTGAAACGCGGAGGAATTGTAGGATTTACTAGAAAGTGATGAAGACGATGACCTTTCAATACAGGTTCAACTTGCTGACACCAAAGCAAGTAGTTCGAGTTTGTAGGTTTCGCAGAGATCACATGTGAGAAAGAGTAAGGCTGCAAAGACGAAGATGTTGTGGCTGTCGGAATCGCCGCCGTTGGAGTAGGGATCGACTGAAATGGTGTCGCAAACACTAGAGTCATCGTCAGAAACTCTGTCGTTGTCAGAAAAGCCTGAGTCGCCTTTGGAAATTTCGTCATTGTCGGAAAAGGCCAACTTGCCGTCGGAAACGGTTGAGGAACTGCCTCCGCCAGAAACGGTTTAGGAACCGCCATTGCCAGTGTTGAAGCCATAGTCACCAAAATAGAAGAATCTGTCACCCTAGCTGAAGAACTTGGTAGTGGAGGAGGAGGAGGGAGAGGTTGAAAATTATTTGCGGAAGCCTTTAACAACACAAGGATCGAACAAGCTCTATGATACGATAAAAGGATTTCAGAATCGAAAAGAGAGAAAAAGCTTAAACTCAGAAATGGAGTTTTTGATATTAACTAACTCAACTGAAAGTAGTTACATCTCTAGTATTTATACTAGAGCTGAAGGTTGTTACAACTAACAATAGTAACCGTCAACCTACAGTTGAGTAACTAACTCAGTTAACATAGCTATCAATAGTTAAAAGAAAGAAAAAGAGTAATTCTTCTCCTATACTCTAATAATGTGTAAACTTTACCTCCTGAATTCTTTCCTTTATAAAATCTCTTACCGTCTGCAGCATTTATGACAACTTGATTTTCATCTCCTTCATCAAACCCATTTTGTCTCTCATATTGTAGGACCATCGAAAACACACGATTCAATGGTGGCAGCAGGTCCATGAAAAGAATTTGCATTTTAATCACCAAATAACACTCATTCAACCCCATTAAAAATTGCATCACATAATCTTGTTCCCTATATTTCTTCGAATCACAGTTACAATCAACCACAGGCCTGTAATTTTCTAATTCCTCCCAATAAACAGTGAGTTCTGTAAAGATATTAGTAACTGTAAGGTTACCTTGCTTGAACGAATACAATTCTTGTTGCAATTTGGCGACTTCCAATAAATCTCCTTGAGAGAACCTCTCTCTCAGATTCTTCAAAACGACAGTAGATAGTTCCACATGAACTATACTCTGAGTAATCAATGGCAAAATGGAATTAACAATCCAAGAATAAATCATATTGTTGTATCTTTCCCAACCATCATAGCTTGGATCAAATCGATCTGAAACCAGAAGAGATCCATCCAAGAACATCCACTTGTTCTTGGAAATCAGCACACGCTTCATCAATTTTGCTCATGTGTGATAATTCTTCCAACTCAGCAAAGGACTCACGAGTGGAATCAAATGGTTTTCTCCAGGATGAACATAGTAATGATTTGAAGGGTTTTGTGTGGGATCTGTTACCTGATCGAATAGAACTTCCGAAGAGGAAGCAACACAAGGCAGCAGAGCTCACGAGGAGCTCTTATATCATAAAACCAGCTCTAACACAGAAAAAGAGAAGAACTTTACTGGAAACTTTGCCAATGATTCCTCTTGACCATTTAATTGATAGCAATAAGTATATATAGGTACAAGAGAGAATGGTTACTTCCAACAGAATTTACAACAGAAAGCAAACCTATCTGACTTCCAGCTCATCACTAAACTAATTGTTCCAGCTCATCAACTAACTAATTACAACAGTATACAATTCATAATAACCTCTTCGATTGAAATGATTCAGTAAGATAGAGATCCACCACAGTTTTATTCATTTTCTTTTCTCACTTAATCTTTTTTAATATTTAGCTGTGTATGTGTGTGTCATATTCATATTTTTCTCTTGCATTTTTATTATTTACCTATTGGATTGAATTGTTGTAGGTTATTTGTGGAGTGCTTCTGGTGGTTTCTTTTTAGTGTTTTAGTTTGTGCTTATAGTTATGTCAACTCTTAATATCATTGAAAATTGGGGATAAATGGGATTACGAAGCTATAATTGCGATGTGAGGTGGTTGTGGAGACCATGGAAACATTGATGATTAACACTTTTCTCTCCCTTGCTTTTTTTTTTCTCTCTATCAAATTACCTGAAAACTCTAACATAAAATAGTTTTTCAAAACTAAAAAACAAAAGCACGATCAAACACACCCTTGTTCTTGAATTCTATGCCTAAACTTCATAGCTCTTTCAAGTTGGATTCCTTGAAACCAAACCAAACGCTTGACAAAGTGGATATAACGTGCCCTGTTTCTTGTTGGTTAGGTTTTACTCAACGCTATGCTATGTACTTGAGTTTAATTCTATTATGATTATGATAAGAAATTAGCATTTGTACGGAAAGTAATAGCTGCATTATTTCATCATATAGAATGACTGACATTGATGATAAAATATTGTCATTTTCCTCTGTGAAACAATGGGAATAATTTTAAATAAAATATTCCAGTGCTAGCAGATGCATAAGATCTACGATGTCTCACTAACTGAATGGGCATGGTCATGATAATGCCACCAAACAAAAAAAAAATATTTATGTGGGTTGATAATTGTATTGATTAATTATACATTATATCACATTATATTGCATGGAACTAATTTTACTTTTTTTTCCCTTTGGGCTAGTTGTTGCATTGTATCAATTTATATTATATTATATATTATATTTGCAGGCTACTAATTTTTTTTATAACTTGTAGCAATGCCTCATAAAGCCAAATGCTCAAAAAAGCGACCATCTCGCGGCATATCAAATTTGGTGCCCCATGCTTCATCTCAAGGACATTCTGCACCTGTGGAGCCATCACTACAGCCTTCAACAACTGCACAACCTTTTGCTCCTACTATCACCATTATCCCACCATCAGTTCCTACAGCTCAAAATATGGTCTCAACATCAGATCCACCATCACATAGTAAATCACCAACCTTTGTTCCTATAGGCTAGAATCAATTTTGATTTTTTTTCTTAAATTTTATCACATATTGAATGGCACAATTTTTATTTTGTTTTGGTAACTTGTAGCATAGCCTTGTAAAGCCAAACTTTAAAAAATGAGAATAACTTTTGGCATACCAAATTTTATGCCTTATGCTTCATCTCAGACGTTCAATACCCATGGAACCACCATTTACAGTCTTCAGAGTTGGCACAACTTTGTGCTCCTACTTGTACACTTTTTCCACCATCAATTCCTATAGCTCAAGATCCAGTTTCATCATCAGATCGACCATTGCGTACTATATCACATACCTTTCCTCCTCCAATGTTGACTTGATTTTTATTTTTTAAATTTTAGTTTAACTTAATGGTGACAACTGTGGATAAATCGTTGGTAGATATTCCATGAAGTACAACAGAATAAATGCATGGGTTAATATTTGTATAGCTTAATTATACATGATGTCATATTATGTTTGTGTGGACTAATTTTTGTTCTGGTAACTTGTAGCAATTCCTTGTAAAGCCAAAAGGTCAAATAAGAGAGTATGTCGTGGAATATCAAATTTGGTGCCTCATGCATCATCTCAAGAACATTCTGCACCAGTGGATCCACCACTAAAGCCTTCAAAAGTAGCACAGCCTCGTGTTCCTATTATCACCTTTATTCCTCCGTCAATTCCTACAGCTCAAAATCTTGTTTCAGCATCAGATCCACCATTGCGCAGTATATCACAGATCTTTGTTCTTCCAAGCTAGATTCAATTTTGAATGTTTTGTTTTGGTTCAACTCAATTGCATGGTCACAATTATGGATCAATGGTGGATTGATATGTTGTGAAACACAGTTGAATATATGCATGGATTAATATTTGTATGGCTTCTTTGTGCATTATTATATCATTATATTTGAATGGTACTGATTTTTTTTTTTTTTTTTTAATTGGTAACTTTTAGAAAGGCCTCGCAAAGCCAAGCTTTCACAAGGGAGAGCATCTCTTGGCATCTCAAATTTGATGCCCTACACTTCATCCCATGGACATTCCACGCATGTGGAATCACCAATACGGTCTTCACAGGTGGCACATTCTGGTGCTCCTACTACTGTTGTTCCACCGTCAATTGCTACAACTCAAAATATGGTTTCATCATCGGATCCACCATTTCATAGTACATCACTGACCATTGTTCTTTTAGGATAAAATCAATTTTGAACTTTTTTGGTTTGACTTAGTTGCATGGTCACAATGGATAAATTGTGAATTTATATGTGTTGAAACACAACCTGATATCTCTACGTGGTTTAATATTTTCCTGTATAATGTTTGTCTAGCTTAATTATACATTATCTCATTATCACATTGTATTCGCACCATACTAATTTTACTTTTATTTTTATGATAACTTATAGCAATGCCTCATAAAGCCAAACATTCAAAAAAGAGGGGATCTCATGGCATATCAAATTTGATGCCTCATGTTTCATCTCAAGGACGTTCCATACATGTGGAGCCACCACTACCGTCAATTCCTACAGCTCAAAATCTGGTTTCAGCATCACATCCACCATTGCGTAGTAATATCACAGATCTTTGTTCTTCCAAGCTTGAAGCAGTTTTGAATGTTTTAACTTATTGTGTGGTCACAATTATGGATCAATTGTGGATTGATATGCTGTGCAACACAACTGAATATATGCATGGATTAATTTTTGTATGGTTTCTTTGTGCATTATTATATCATTATATTTGCATGGTACTGATTTTTCTTTTTTATTTGAATTGGTAACTTGTAGAAATGCCTCGTAAAGCCAAGTTTTCACGAGAGAGAGCATCTCTTGGCATATCAAATTTGATGCCCTTCACTTCATCCCATGGACATTCCACACATGTGGAACCACCACTACAGCCTTCACAGGTGGCACAATCTTGTGCTCCTACTATTACGCTTGTTCCACCATCAATTGCTACAACTCAAAATATGGTTTCACCATCGGATCCACTATTGCATAGTACATAACTGACCTTTGTTCTTTCAGGATGGAATCAATTTTGAATTTTTTAGGTTTAACTTAATTGCATGGTCACAATCATGGATAAATTGTGGATTTATATGCTGTGAAACACAACAATATATCTACATGGTTTAATATTTTCCAGTATAATGTTTGTCTTACTTAAATATACATTATATCATTATCATATTGTATTTACACTGTACTAATTTTACTTTTATTTTTATGACAACTTGTAGCAGTGCCTCCTCATAAAGCCAAACATTCAAAAAAGAGGGGATCTCATGACATATCAAATTTGTTGCCTCATGCTTCATCTCAAGGGCATTCCAGATATGTGGAACCACCACTACAGCCCTTAGAGTTGGCACAATCTCATGCTCCCACTCTCTCCCATATTCCATCATCAATTCCTATAGCTCTGGATCCACTTTCACGCTGTACATCACCAACATTTGTCCATCCAAGCTAGAATCAATTGACTTTTTTTTTTTTTAAATTTCAATTATTTGTGTGGACATAATTGTGGGTAAACTGTGAATTGATACACCATGAAACACAACTAATATATACATGCATTAATAGTTGTATAAAATTATATCACATTTTATTTTGCAAGGTGCAATTTTTTTCTTTCCTTTTTTTTTTGGTTGAAGTATTAAGTATAGCAATGCATGACATTATATTTGCATGGTACTAATTTTTTTCTTTAATTTTTTGGTAACTTGTAGCAGTGCCTCCTCAGAATGTATTTTCAGGCATACTAAATTTGATTCATCAAGCTGCATATCAAGGATATTCCTTACTTGAGGAATTACCACAGCATCCTTCAAATTTGGCACAACCTTGGGCACCTAATATCACTGATATTCCACCATCAATTCCTACTGTTCAAGATCTGGTTTCACCATCAAATTTACCAAAGGGCTGTACGTTTCATACCTTTGTCCAGGCTATATTCAATTTTTATTTATTTTTAGTTTATCATAGTTTCATGGTCACTGTGATGGATAAACATGGATTATATGCCGAATTGAATATATACATGGCTTATTTGCATTGTCCTAATTTTATTTTATATTTTGGTAACTTGTAGTAATGTCTCATAAAGCCAAACGTTCACAAAAGAGAGTATCTCGTGACCTATCAAATTTGATGCCTCATGCTTCTTCTCAAGGGCATTCCATATCCATGGAACTGCCACTACAGCCTTCAGAGTTAGCACAACCATGTGCTCCTCCTATTGTCCTTGTTCCATCATCAATTCCTGTAATTCAAGATCCGGTTTCATCATCTGATCCATCATCAATTCGTGTAAATCATGATCCAGTTTCACCATCTGTTCCATCATCAATTCCTGCAAATCAAGATCCAGCTTCACCATCTGATCCATCATCAATTCCTGCAAATCAAGATCCAGTTTCAGCATCTGATCCATCAGCAAGTCCTGTAACTGAAGATCTATCATTACACACCATTGTCCCTCCATCTACTGTTACTCATCAACCCCTTGCCCCATATCCTCGTCATTGTAGAGGACGAGAATGGGCTGTACAAGCTATAGGTAATAACATTTCTCTAGTTGAGTGGTGATCGTTATAATTTTATTCAGGCTCATTTTGTTGTTTTTTGATAGATTTACATGGAAATACAAAAGAGATTCAGGTGACAAAAGCAGATGTGTTTCTGATGCCTCCTGGTCAACACATAGTAGTGCCATTTGATGGACAATTGCGAGCCTATGGAGATGCAGCGACACTGCTTTCAGGAGCTTGTGGACGAATTGTCACCGATTCAAAAAACGTTCCCATTAACTTTGAAAGTTGGACAAAAGTGCCAAAATCATACAAGGATAATTGCTTTAACATTTTAAAGGTATATCCATAAGCCTAATGTCAGTTTTTATTGGCTTTTTTTTTTCTAATAATGTACTAACTTGCTTTTTTTAGACTCTGTTTCATTTTCAAGCCTCTGAATCAACTGCTAGGCGTTATTGTTTACTTACCATGTCGAGAAAGTACAGAAATGGGAAGCATAAGTTGTGGACGAGTGCTTTTGACCCTTTGTTATCAAGAGAACAGCTAATTGCTAAAGTCCCTTATGGTATTCCGGAAGATCAGTGGTTGTCATTTATTGACAATCATTTGAAGCCAGAGTATCAGGTAGCTTTAAAAAATACTGGTTACCATTAATTTTATTTTTGGGCATGAATTTCAATTCATAACCTGCTCACACTCGTATCATAGGAGTTATGTCGGAAGAATGCTGTAGTCAGACAAAAGCAAACTGTTCCACACACTGGTGGGGCTAAACTGTTGTCGAGGAAACAACATGAGATGGTAAGTAATTTGGTTATATTATTGGGTCATAATGAGTAGTTACTTTTATTTTTCATTTGGACTTATATGAGTCATATATATTAGGAACTAGAGCTTGGACGTCCCATCAGTCGAGTTGAACTGTACATTGCAACTCGCAAAAAAAAAGATGGATCCTTTGTCAATGAGGAGGCAAGGTCTATTGGGGTAAGATAAATGTGAAACTCTGCTACTTAAATTGAAACAAAAATGTGGTATAGCCTGCAATTTGTATTTTTATATTGATATATTGATTGCTTTTGTCAAAGTCAATATATATATATATATATATATATATATACACATATTATGAAGTAGTGCATGTTGGCTGTGGGGCTTACATTAACATTGTGGATAATTGTACACTTGTGCTGTTCAATGTTGTGAAAGTATTGGCAACTAAGAAGCACAAACACCTCTCTTATTCGAAGTGTTGCCTTGTCGGACACGTTTTTGATACTGACACACTTATATCTGCTTAACACTTTCAATTAGATGTTAGATCTAAAAATTATATTTTGTTGGCTTTAACACTCAAGTCATCACCTCTACACAATTAATACACTTGAAAAAACATAGAAGATTGGTTTAAAAAGATGAATATATCTTTAATTTAGATACTTTGTTATATGTTACTCATATTTCATTTCATTAGAATCTCTCTATTTGTGTTTGTATGTGGTATCTCCGTGTCCTACTTTTAGACAATAGTTGTGTCGATGTCGTGTTCGGTGTTTGTGTTATAGTCTGTGCTTCATACGGGTTGAAGAACAAAAACATTGAGAAGAGCAGTAAATGTGTGTCTAGAGACCTCACGGATGCTAGTTTATATAGTATTATTGCATTGATTACAAATAAATAGAGGAGCTAACATTTCCTCTAAATCAGAGATATAGTTTCCATATAACATTGAATGGAAAGATTGTTGCTTGATATTCAACACTTTCCCTCAAGCTGGAGCATATACATCATAAGCACCAAGCTTGTTACATATGTAGTTAACCCATGAAGCCCTCAAGGCTTTGATAAACACATCTGCCCATTGATCACAAGAATGAAAGAATCTAGTGATGATGTCACCTAACTTGATATTCTGTCTAATAAAATGACAGTCCACCTCAATGTGCTTGGTCCTTTCATGAAAAACAGGATTTGATGCAATATGCAGAGATGCCTGATTATCAAAAATCCGAGTCATTTGTGCAGCTTCTTCAAACTTGAACTCTCTAATAAGTTGCTTCAACCAAATCAGCTCACATGTTGCTAGAGCCATTGCTCTATATTCGGCTTCAGCACTAGATCTTGCCACCATATTTTGCTTCTTACTCTTCCAGGATGTGAGATTCCCTCCTATCATTACACAATACCCAGAAGTGGATCGTCTATCACTAGGAGACCCAACCCAATCAGCATCTGAGTATTCAACAATCCGAGCATGACCTCTGTCCTCATAGATAAGTCCTTTTCCAAGAGCACCTATGATGCATTTTAAGATCCGTATAACTACATCCAAATGATCTTGGCAGGGAGAATTCAAGAACTGACTCACTACACTGATTGCAAATGCTATGTCAGGTCGTGTGACTATGAGATAGTTTAGTTTCCCAACTAACCTTCGGTATCTTCCTATGTAAACAAAGGGTTACCCCTAATCAGGTAACAATTTGACACTAGGGTCCATAGGAGTGTCTAGTGGCTTAGCATTCATAAGGCCAGTTTCTTCTAGGATGTCAAGAGCATACTTCATCTGAGAGATCACTACACCATCCTTGGACTGAGTAACATCGATGCCTAAAAAATGCCTGAAGTTTCCCAAAGTCCTTAGTCTGAAACTGACGAGAAAGGTATTGCTTCAGTTGTGCTACGCCATGCTGGTCTCCTCCAGTGATAGCAATGTCATCTGCATACACAAAATAGATACATCCTTGTGGTGAATGGAGATAAAAAATTGAGTGGTCAGCTTCACTACGAATCGACCCAAACTGTTGTACAACAGTACAAAATCTGGCAAACCATGCTCTTGGAGACTGTTTAAATTCGTAGAGGGATCTGCAAAGTCGGCAAACCATGGTAGAGGACTCCCCCTGAGCAACAAAACCAGGTGTTTCCTCCATGTATGCTTTCTCCTCAAGATCTCCATGCAGAAAAACATTTTTAATATTGAGTTGAAAGAGAGGCCAATGACGAATGACTGCAATAGAGAATAACAGTCTGACAAAGTCCATCTTGGCTATAGTGAGAATGTGTCATAGTAGTCCTATCCAAACACCTGAGTGTAGCCCTTTTCCACCAATCGGGCTTTAAAACGATCAATCTTGCCATCAGGTCCAACTGTAAGGTTGTATAACCAACAACATCCAATCGGGGTCTTCCGAGGAGGGAGAGGAACCAAATCCCAGGTATCACGACTTTGGAGAGCACACATCTCATCAATCATTGCTTGTATCCATTCTGGGTAGGATAAAGCTTCACCTGTAGAGTGAGGAGTAGACACAGAGGACATAGAAGAAAGGCAAGTATAAAGTGAAGGAGAAAGAATGATAACTCAAAGTAACATAATAAGGAGATGGGTTATGTGTGGAATGTGTACCTATTCGAAGAGCAATGGGTTGGTCAAGGTTTGATGGAGGCTGGAGGGCTGGGATCCAGTAAGGTGATTTGAGCTAGGGAAGAGTCGATCATGGACTCATTGTCAACTGTAGGAGTAGGCGCATGTGCCACTTGTGGTCGATGATGCCTGTGATATACCTCAAATGGTCGGTTATGAGGAGGATTCTCATATGAGTCTTCCTATGACACAAAGGGGAGAGGAGCAATAGAAGTATGTCCAAGAGGGATAGATTGCTCAATATCACTGGAAGTAGAAGCAAACTTAAAGTATGGCACTGACTCAAAGAAAGACACATCAGTTGAGATGAAATAACGATTGAGCATAGGAGAAAAATACCTATATTCTTTTTGGGACCGATGATAGCCTAGGAAGACACACTTAATGGACTGAGCCGATAGTTTGTCAAGACCAGGTGACAAATGATGAACAAAGCAGGTAGAACCAAAGACATGAGGAAAGATAGGATGTAGAGGAGTATGGGGAAACAAAACAGAATGAGGAATTTGATCTTTGAGGACAGTTGATGGCATACAATTGACAAGATAACGAGCCGTGAGGACAACATCGCCCCAAAAATCTGAAGGGACATTGCCGTGGAGAAGTGTTTGAGTTGTTTCAGCAGGATGCCTGTTTTGTGTTCGGCAACCCCATTTTGTTGAGGGGTATTGGCACATAAAGTTTGGTGAAGAATACCCTTAGATGCCATAAACTTTTGAAACTGATGTGACAAGTACTCACAGGCATTGTAACTGCAAAGAGTTCTTATTGAAATCCGAAATAGGGTTTGAATTTCATTGTAAAACTGCTCAAAAATGGAAAATATTTCAGATCTATTTCTCATTAAAAATAGTCACGTGCAATGAGGGAATTCATCTATGAATGTAACAAAATACTTGAAACCAGAGGGGTTTATCATTCGAGACGGACCCTAAACATCAGAATGTACTAAAGCAAAAGGGGATGCAATCCGTTTATTGACGAGTGTTTTCCTAACGACTCAATGAAAAAAAAGACAACTTGGATAAACTAGGTACCAACTTCTGAAGAATAAGAAGACCAGGATATCCCAACTGAGTATGTATGGTAAGTGGAGATGTTGTGGCTGAACACGCCAATGGTGAGGCTGATAGGTAATATAGACCATGAGACTCACATCCAGTGCCAATTGCCCATCCCAAACTCCGGTCCTGCAAGGTAACAGTATCTTTAGTGAATGTTATCAAACAATCATGGGATTAAAGGGACAATCTTTAGTGGTGAGGCAATGAACAAAAAGAAGATTAAAGGGATAATTAAAACAGATTCAACTGTAAGGGAGGGGAGGGGATGGGTGGTGTCGATTCCATGTGATTGTGTTTGGGAACCGTTGGCAGAGGTAATAATAGGTAAATTGTCAGTCATGGAAAGGGAAGAGAAAAGAGATTGGTGGATCATACCATGAGTTGCTACAAAATTGCTAAAAGATTCAGAAAAATACTCTTTTGCATTGCCACTATGTAAAGTATGAATTTTATTGCCAAATTGAGTATGAATTTCAAGACAACTTTTGAAATACGGAAAACAACTCTGTCCGTTCTTTCATTAAGAAGATACAAATAGAAAAATCATCAATAAAAGTGACACAATACCTAAAAGCTAACATGAATGAGCAAGAACAAAAGGAGAATTTGTGTGGTGAGGAGTGCTGCCTGTGCCAGGGAATGTAGCCCTAATGTGTTTGTCAAGCTGACAAGATTCACTCGCCAAGGACTACAACTGGGAAAGGCTGGGAACCATTTACCTTCAATGTATTCAGACTTGGATGACCTAAATGACGGTGGAGACGACTTGGGGGACTCAATAGTGGTGCATGCAACAACTGTTGATGAGTGGAAGTAGTAGAGACTCATATCCTGTGTCAATCATCCATTCTGTACTTTGGTCTTGTATACAAAAAGAATCAGAAAGAAAGGTAATAGAGCAATTAAGAGTTCGAGTGAGTTGGCTAACAGAAACAAGATTAAAGGGAGACAACAATGTTTAAGGATAAGGAGGGGGCGAGGGTGGCCTGTCCAATAACAATAACAGAGGTTTTAGATCCATAGGCTAGGGTTATGTGGTGGGAGGATTTGGTTTGTGGCAAATTGAAGACAAGTGAGGGATTACCAGCTATGTGATCAGAAGCACCAGAGTCAAGTATCCAAGATCCCACAAAAGGTGAGTGAGAGAGGCAAGCTGTAGAATTACAAGACTGAGAAATTGTAGCAGACGCTTGTTGGGCTGCCTTGTACTGGAGGTAGTCTTTATATTCAGCATCTGACAAATATTTTGTTGGGTCTTGGTCTCTAGTTGTTTGGACTCTAGGGACTGAGAATAAGCAACGGCTGCAGACTTATCAAGGAAGCCAATCAAATGGTAGCACATATCTTTTGTGCGTGCCATATGCTTGCAGTATGAACACTGTGGGCGTCCACCTCGGCCACTACAACCACCTTCTCTGCCAGTATAACTATCTTGACCTCAGCCACGACCTCCACGTCCTGCAACAAAATTTAAAGATTCTCCACCTGTGGAAGAACCAATACCTGACACAATTTCTTGGAAAGGAATCCGAAGAAGTCATCCCATGAGTTCCTCTGAGGTAGGAACACTGGGATTCATCAAAATTTGATTGTGAGCAAACTCAAACTCTTTGTGGAGGTAATGGAGTACATACACCATACACACATTATCCAACTTGCTGATCTTCTTCTGGTCATCAGAAATTATAGGTGTCTTCAACTCATCGATAGCAAACTGAACTCTGCTACAGTATGAAGGAAGATCATTGTCGATCGTGCTCAATGTAGACAAATTGTGAATGGCATCATAGAGGCGTTGGACATCATTTGAGTACAAGTCTCAGGCTTTCGTCCATGAGTGTAGGATCAATAGACTGCCATAGGAGAACAACTAACTGTCCATCTGCCTTCTTCCATAGGCTGCAGTCTGCATCAGGTCTATGTCAGGTGATCAGATAGCCCCTAGCCCATGAACCATATTTCCACAGCCTCTTGCCACTGCATATAATTCTTCTTGTTGAGTTTGCTAACGTAATAGAAGAAGTACCAGAAAAGACAAAGGAGACCGAACTTTTGGATGAGGGATCTGCCACCAGAACGAACGAACAGTACCAGCACATGAGTGAACAATGACAGAAGCCAAACAGGTCAAAGGACACTCGTGGGGTATAAAAATGTCAAACAACCTCTGAAACAGAAAGGGGGGAGCCCGACATACACTATGGAGGAAACTGTGTCTGAAACAACGGTCGGAAGGGTGGTGTGTGGGCTAGACGCGCTGGCAGTGGCGCATCAGAAATGAGCATGTGGATGATTGGATGGAGTCACTAGTGCGGATCTGAACAGATTGGCACTGTCTGTCCCAGGTGCAGGTGGTTCACCTCGATCGGAAGTGGTTGTTGGGACAACCCAGGCGGTTGTGACATGATTGGATTGGAACCTAACTCTGATACCAACTTGAATACCAGGAAGAGATTGACTGAATGCCTTGAGGAGAGTGATTCCTCAGCTCCTTATTTATAATAATCAGAATTGCAAACAAATAATAATTAACATCCCTTGATTGTAGGGATTATACATTCAGAATCAATTACATAAAAAACAGTAAATAAGTAGGAATAATAATAATGTAAATCTGGAAACTAAATCATATCTCAGCAATGTAAATTAGGAAACTAAATCATATCTCAACAAGGTTGAAGTGTTTCTATCTTTTAGCCAGTTTCACTGATGACAAGAACTATATGTGGAATAGATAATCAATATTTGCAAAACCGCATGATAATCTCATTCACTTACCAGTTTGCTCATTTTTTCTTATTGCTCTTTACATTTCAAATGTTCTATTATTGCTAATCCCTTTGAATCTATAACCCCATCTTCTCTCCCTTGGAACATTTGGCCAATCAAATTCTTAAGGACTGCCTGATTGTCTGCCTCTGAATGTATATAATAATAACAATAAGAATAATGTCACATTACAAATATATTCCCAACAATCATAACTTTCAAAGGGTTTAACTATTTGTTTGTCATTATTTTAGTTTTGTACATATTTTTTTATGCACAGGAGAAGTTGACACAAGAAATTAGTGAGTGTGCCAACCCTACAGAGATTTCAACTAATGATGCACTTGCCAAAGTGTTAGGACGAGATCACTGTGGTCGTGTACGTTGCTTAGGCTTAGGAGGTCTTCACAGTGTTGCATTTCAATCCACTGAAAAGTTTAGTGGCACAGGTAGAAATTTATCAAATTCTAATTTAGTTGAAAGTTCTCAACTGAAAGAGGAGGTTACTAGTTTGAAGACCAAGTTAGCAGCTTCTGAGGAAAATGTCAAGACATTACAAAATATAATGCTTACATACATTCAAATGAAGGAAGGACACATCCCTAAAGAGTTGGGTGCTTTGTTTGATACTAATGTAGCGGTAATCATTTTTATACTCTCTTTGTGTTGAACCGAATGTTACCAACACGAGTGAATGGTCTAGTATCTTGTATACATATATATCCTCTTAACCATGCTAACATAATGCAACATTGTCTTTCATAGGATGAAAGTAGCCGAGAAGATATGTCAACATCCGAAAGTGGATCTTCATTAGATAGTAATCGTCATTAGAAATGACGCACTTGGTTATATTCTTTTATACTGAAGTTTGACACTTTGTTTAGTTTAACTTGCAGTTTGTATTTTGTAACTTTCCTTTGTATGGGTTTTTGAAGTCGTTATTGGAGATCTATTGTGAACTTCTAATTTCACAAAAATATTATTTAATGAAATTTTTAATTTTGACTAGTATGTTTATAAAATTTTAATTTTGTAATTTCATAGAAGATAACAACATTTAATTGGATTTAATGTGGAGAGATTTTCTTGGAGAATAGCAAAATTTTACTAATATATATTACCAATGTTGTGAAACTCGGTCTGATTTGGTTGGTCAGATCGGTTGGACCGAGACACAGTGATCTTATGTAGGCCGGTTTCACTATTGGATCGATTATACAGTTGATCCAGTCAAACCCAGTCGGTTAGGTTACCGGATCTCAATTAGACCCGGTAGATCCGGTCGGTTTTACAATTTTTTTTTTTATTTTGGATATTTTTATAAAAAAAATGAATTTTCGATTTTGGATTATTATTAATTGTTATATTGGATTTGAGTATGGATAAACTTTTCTTACTTAAATAGTATTAGTTATATACTTATAATATATATATATATATATATATATATATATATATATATATATATAATTTTACTTTTTTAATATATATCAGGCCAATTATTGATCTACCAATTGGATCATTAATCCACTCATTTGCTACTTCGATCAGGTCAATGATCGGACTGGATTTTAGAACTATGTATATTACCATTTCAACTTTAAATAGATTTAAATCAAATCAAAATAGTAATTAATTAAATTTTATCTCATTAAAAACTTTCATAATAATAGAGTGATTTTTATGAAAAATAAAAAATGATACAATATTTAATTGGATATAATGTGTGGAGATTTTCTTAGAGAAGATAAAAATCTTAATAATACATTACCATTTTAAATTTAAATAAATGTAAATAAAATCAAAGCAACAATTAATTTGATTTTATTCAGTTAAAAAACTTCATAATAAGAGGAAGATTTTTATCAAGAATTTCCTAAAAATTGACACACCATTTAATTGGATTTAATGTAGGGAGATTTCCTTAGAGAAGATCAAAATCTTAATAACATATTACCATTTTAACCTTAAATAAATTTAAATCAAATCAAAATAACAGTTAATTTGATTTTATTTCATTAAAAAAAGTTCATAATAATAGAGAGATTTTATGGAGGATAAAAGATGACACAACATTTAAATAAAATAAAAGTAGCAACTAATTTGATTTTTTTTCTTTAAAAAACTTCATAGTAATAGTGAGATTTTTGTGGAGAATTTGGTAAAAGATGACACACCATTTAATTCAAACTAAAGCAACAATTAATTTGATTTTATTTCATTTAAAAAACATCATAATAATAGGGGGATTTTTATGGAGAATTTTATAAAAGATAACCACATTCAAATCAAAGCAAAGCAAGACAACAAATAATTTGATTTTATTTCGTTTCAAAAACTTCATGATAATATGAAAACTTTTATGGAAAATTTCATAAATGATTGCACAACATTAATAGGATTTAATGTGGGAGATTTTTATTAAAAATTTCGCAAAAGATGACAACATTTTTAATTGGATTTAATAAGGAGTTTATGCTTGCTACCATTCTTCTCAATCTCTTAAATGTCATCCTTTTTGCTACATGCCAATAACATTTGTTTCAAACATAATAAAGTAGAAAATTAATTATAAATTATTATTATTATTATTATAAATTATAAAATTAAACAAAGAATTTTAGGGCTAGTGTAAAAATATTTAACCAAGTAAATCTTCTCTAGTTTGAGCAAGAATATTTGAGAATGACTTAAAATCAAAGCCTAACATGGGTATTTTGTCTGTCTTGAATCGAGTGCAATCATGGTGCCATGTACTTTGAAATTATGCTTAGTAGTTTGAACTTTGAATCATTCTTATTCTCTAAAAGTGTTTCAAACAAATTGTTACATTCTTCTTGAACAACAACCTTGATAGTCTTAATGTGAGATTATTTTTACCGTAGCATGGATCTTCCCACTCTAAAAAATAACAAATGAAATTAGATGATGGTTACAAAATTGTAATTTAAAGTTCAAATAAAATAAAATTACCTTTTCATCAATTAGTAACATCTCATTACTACTAATTTCGTTTGGATTTTTAAATTCAAGGACAGACCATAGACGCATCATGACTCATGCCTTACGTTTCCATTGAATCTTTCCATGGATGATGTTGAAAATCAATGTAAACCTGGATGCCATAGACTATATCAATGCAATGAATATGAACGACTGATAAACTTTATATATGGAGGAGACTAGTAAACTTTTTCCGACACTAAGAGCATTTGTTGATATTGTAATTTGTATTTATAGCCTCCATAGGCAACATGATAATGGTAGCCAAATTGAAACTCATGATTGCCTCCATTGTGAAACGTTTGTGGATTGTGAAACCTTCATTGATAGCCAATTGTAAAACGTAAGGTAAGAATTTTGATTCATCCACCTGATAGCAATGATATTTGTTTGAAACGTATGAAAAACCATTTAACTCAAATCAAAGCAAAGCCATTAATTTGAAAGGTATAGCTAGAAAACAATGACAGAGGCTCAAACATTTGGCTATTATATGTATGCATCAAAGACATAACAAAGATCTCAGATAAAAACTTCATAATGATAGGTTAAAAAATATCAATAATATATTACCTTGAATAAATTAAAATGAAGTAAAAAAATAATGCATTTGATTGTAATTTGCTTTTAAAAATTCATAGTAATAGGGAGATATTTATGGAGAATAATAGGGAGATTTTTGTAAGAGATGACAACATTAATTGGATTGAATGCTAGGATATTTCATTGAAGATCTTCTACAATTAATCAGATTTAATGCTTGGAGACTTCCTCAGAGAAGATCCTAGCTTTATATCACTACTAGAAAATAGACTTTTAACATTGTTTTTTATGGACATTCAACATCGGTTTTGAACCAATCTTGAAACTACCATCGTTAAAGGTATCATTTTCAACATCGATTATGCAAACAATCAATTAGGTAATGAACTGTAATTTAAATTTACTTGCATAATCCACAATTGTATAGTAGTGATGTTTAGACATTGACCATTGTGTGCTATTTTCCTAAGATCTTCATTCTTTATGTACAAGGGGACATTATTATCATACACACCAAATATAGTTGCACCCCACGACACCTGCATAGGCTTGAGGAAAAGTCGTGGGAACATCAATTTTATCTTGTATATGAGATCATTATCAAGTTATGGACTATCAACAGGCTTCGTCGATCCCTTTGGTACCTATTTATCTTATACAGTTAATAAGCATAAGTTAATGGGAGTCAACACTCTATTTGTAACAAATTATTTTTTAATAATAATAAACACAATAAAAAAGGTAGGTCGTATAAGATGTGTCATCCAAGCAAGGAAGGTGTTAAGAGCCTACCCTACTAACTGAACCTTTTCAGTGGGTACAGGGACGTGAGCATCAACATCTCGAACTTCATCAACACCCACCTTCACCATATCATTGCCCAAAGGCACGTGGTGCATAGTTGCCAACCCCTCGTAAACTCTTCCAAGGGCAACTAGGTAGGGAGGATTGTCATCAACATAAGACCCACGCCTGTCTGATGCATCTGTGCCAGGGTCCTGCCCCAAGGGATCAACACAACTTCCCTTTGTGCTAACATGAGCACATGAAGGAGCTACCTCGGGCTCAATAGGATGTATGATTCCTTGGGATTGCATCTAGCTAAAGGACAACATTAGTTGTCTTGTCAGTTTTTTAGTGATTGACTCCTCCATCTTGACCCTGATATTCTGTGTCAGCTCCTCCTTAATATTATGTTTGAGTTGGTCCAACTCTTCTGGGCTTATCAACGTAGATGTGCGGGAGCCTGTTGAAGCTGGTTCAAAGCATTGCTTGATAGCCACACCAGCTCCAATAGCACGAACGCAACCAGGATGGTTTGGTTGCCTAATGACAGTAAATAGTACATCCTGACGTTTATGGGATACAAAGCTACCCTATGCAAACTGCTCTTCTAGGGAATCTTGCACCAAAAAAATATGAAACTGTTTGCGGACTATTGTTGTTATTGAAAACAGTATAAACAACACACAAGAACCAAGAGGAGGGTGAAGTGGTTGATCTTGGACAATTAAAAATTCTTTAAACAATCAGAGTTAACAAGATCGTATCACAAACAGTCCAAGAAAGCTTCCAACCAATCAAACACCACTGCTCAACGAATGCAATCAAAAACTTTTTCTGTTGATTAAGAAATGCAGTACCAATGAATGACATATTATAATAGCAAGAAAAGATTAGAAAGAAGTGGTCAATACAAGGATTAATACTGGTTCACTTCTCAACCTAGAGAAGCTACATCCAGTTCTTCTAACCAACAAGTTAGAGTTCCACTAATAACAAACTGTTCTTACAAGCTTTTTACAACCACTATTAATCACACCTAGATCAAGAACAAGACTTCTAACTCACTTAAAATTTTTGTTATCAAGACATAGAGAACACCTATCTCTACTCTTACCCCTAGGAACACCTTTCCTAGAAAAGCCTTAAGAAAAACCTATTGTTATTATTACAAAACCAAAAAAAACTCAAAAGAATTCACAATCAAGTTGAATAGAAAGAAATCACCTGATGATCTAGTAATGATGTATGCAAAGAGATTACCAGACTTGAATCAAAGGTGAAAGAAAATAATTCAGAACTTTCTTTTCAAAACTTCTTTTGAAAGCTTGCCCAAGAAGAAATCCTCTTTAGAAATCTTGAAGCTTGATGATTTGTGAGTCTAACAGAGTTTAGCACTTGGAATCTTTTGTTACTTCAGAAAGCTTATGAAAATACTTTGATATTTTGTTGTTGTTTTTCAAAACACCTAACAACTATTTTATAGAAAACTGTTTGTAACCGTTAGTAATCGATTAATTTAATAATGTAATTGATTAAATTCACTTATGTAATCAATTATTAACACATTTAATTGATTAAAGTGTTCTTGAACTTTCTGGAAAAGATTTGTGAGCGATGTAATCGATTAATTCGCAATGTAATCGATTATCACAGGAAGTCTTTGTTCTAAACACGCGCCAAGTAATTGTTTACACCAATATCGTAATTGATTATCACAAGAAGACTTTTCTGTGACTTTGTGTAGTGTAATCGATTACCATACTCTAGTAATCGATTAAAGTGTTCTTGAATGCTTAAGTAATAGATTATCATTTGCTGGTAATCGATTAAAGCAGAGAAAAATTATTTTTCCAAAAACTTAAACATTGAACACTTCAGCTTTTTATGCAATCATGAAAACTTTATGTTTCAGAAAAGATTTTTTACAAAACTTATGCTTTTATGAAAATATGGATGCAAAAACATGTATGAGCTTTATGCAATGGATCATAGGTAGTCTCCCTTAGACAGCACAAATTACAACTACCAATAAATTGATTTGGCATGTAAAAAAGCCTAAATTGATTTAACTTGTTTTGCCATGATAGAAGGCTCATTTTGATAAGCTAGCTTCTTCAAATTTGCCAAAGTAAATTTGAGATCATTAGTCTGCACACTGATTTTGCTATCAATCAACGTACACTTAAAAACACACACAAAATTTTACATAATTAAGATCTCAAATTTCTTCAATGACTCCAAAGTAAGGCATGGACGCCAGATAGGGATTGTCATCATTTTCAGTAGCAAAGTTTTGGGATTCAACCTTAAGACTAACCCCATTGTTTTGCATTGTACTCTTATTGTCTTGTGATTTGGTGTAGAACAAATACTTGTTGATATTATATCCTTGTCAACTTCTAACATTTCTTTTAGTCCCATCTGCTAACTTTCTTAATGTTTCAGAGGCATTATCAACAACAAAGATTGTATCTTTAAACCAACTTAGGAAAGTCTTGTTATGCTCCTTCAACACCCTATTCTTGGTCATTTTTGGGTTACTTTCTTTTACTAAGGCTTCGTGACGAACTATGTATAGTTACAAATTTTTAATAAAAGAGATTGTCTCCATAGAGACTTGAGCTACTCAGTTTTTCCAGATAAAAGCAAACAGTTCAATAGTTATATACAATAAATATAATCAAAATTTCACGGGTTTACAAAAATAACGCCGAAAAGCAAGTAAAATGAATTTAATCAATTCAAGAGAAACATAGGATTGGATTTCATCGTTTATACTCTTAGTATTCAAATAATATTAATACATATTAATCATTTTCTAACATTACTGATGCACACAGTTATTCAACCCGAATCGATCCCTCACATTTGAGAATCCCAAGGATATTTACCGAATATCGATTCCTCGCATATGAAGTATATAACTCAACATTACAATCATAATCTCATGCTATTTGCAATCAAAATGTTATGCTCTATTCCTAGCAACATAATGTAAAGAGTAAATTCATTCAGTTCAAATTCTACGGACACTTACCAATCAAATTTAGAATTCAATTTAATGAAACTAGTGATCAAGTAGAATCAAGCATTAAAAACAAAATGAAATCACCCGTAAAAAGTAGAAACGATTCATATATATAAAATATCAAAAGAGATACATAAAGGTATGAAGATTACATCCAACCCCTTGGAGAAACTAGCCAATCATTGTGTAGAGCACAAGATCAATAGAAGAAATGATGAAGTATGCGATCCTCGATCACTTCTTTGCACTCTAGCTCCACTTGTCTCTCTTTTCTCTCCTATTTTTGTTTCTCCTCTAGTTTCTATGTTTATTCTCTGCTGGAACTCCTTTGCATCTCTGCTTTGCATGAATTTATAAAGAAAATGGTCCAACAGATGCTAGACCAACTCGCCCACGTGAGCTGTACTCACCCAGGCGAGTTGGTTACTTCTGACTGAAGTAAGGGCACTCGTCTAGACGAGTTGTAGCTAGCCCAAGTGAGTTGGTTACTTCAGGAAGAAGTAATCTCATTAGCCCAGACAAGCTGATTGCTAGCCTGGGCGAATTGCACTCTAGAATTCTGTTAAAATAACCATTTTGCCCTTCATCTTGGCTTGGTTTCTGGATCCAACAAATAACTTACAAAACATCAGAATTGCATGGATGAATCTTCCAAATTTAAACAACATTTATAAATTACAAAATATAAAAGAACTAGAATTAAGAGAAATTTACAACAAAACTATGGAAATCAAAAGATAAGAGCTAACATTATAATCCTAAAAATAACTAAAATATGACAATGATCAGTCACTACAAAGCCATAGAATAATATAGCTTATCCAAAATCTTGAAATCATGATCGATCATGTAATATGTGTCCAAAACATCTAGAAATCCATAATTACTAAATTTTAGATCAACTACTAATTTGGTCAAACATTACAAATGATTAAATATGCATTACTCCAAAGACTTATGCGTAAAAAGAATGTATAAGGCATTAGTTGTCTAATAGAACAAAACAATTGAAAAAATAGGGAGTTTACTACAAATCATTTGAGGACGAGCTCGAGTAACACTGTATCCTTGCTAGAACCAGTAGATGACAGTGAAATAACATGATAAATATTGTTATCTTTTATTAAAAAAAGCCTAACACAAGAAACTGCCGTAAAAAAATACATTAATTCAAACAAAGGGACTAAAGAACAATGATACATAACAAAAATAGAGTTTCAGGGTACATAGCTATAAACAAACCAGTTACAATATAGCAACCTATAATTTTTTGGATAATTAATTGTGGTAAGATTTAACTAACCCTTCCTTCATCTAGTATTTATTTGGGTTATGTTACACACTATAGATGTATAGTACTTCACTTGGGACTTTGTTTATAAGCATATATATACGAGGGATGATTTTACTTGAATAAAGTTGCTTTTAGTTAGTTCCCAAAAGGAAAAGGTACATAAAGGTACAAAGATATTGGCAAGTTCAAATTAATAATCAAGTTTTATTAGATGAATAGTGTCACAAAATGAGAGGTGGGATATCACTTGTAGGATTTACACATTATTGTGTAAACAAACATTACTCAATTGTATGTTTTTGTAATGTGAATTTCAACTATATGTATATTATTCCTGTATCTAATTTGCATACAGATTTACTCACCACTTGCATTGTTAATCAAGTCTCAACTTTTAACACTTAAACTCTTAATTTCTCTTTGCTAGTACCTAGTAAGCAACCTATCCATGTCAACAAATTTTCCTTCAGACCTTTTCCAATTCAGCATCCAGCACAATATTACCAAGAATCAACAACTCTTTTTTTTACATTACAGTAGGCAAACACAGTACTCATGTGCAACTATTTCACCATAAATACAACCACAATCACATAGCACTAGTTATAAGATAATCATTCCACATTTTGTTAATTTCCAAATTATCCAATTCTTCAATTTAGAGATCATGAAGATAGCTTTCCTAAATCATAATTGCAAAATTGGCGTTGCTTAGTTAGATATGTCTATGCACAATCATTCAAATATATAAATAGTTACTCCATAATTTTTGGTATTAATATAATCCCAATTTATTTCTTGTAATTGATATATAATTTCTATCTCTAAATAATGAGATCCATCTACTATACAATTCCTCACTTCAAAACCTTAATATATATTCTATCTTTCTGCTTGTCTAATCAATTTCCCAGACTTTTTCCATTGAAAGCAAATTGACCACAAAATCATTCTGGTCTTCACTTTTTGCAAAATGTTCCCCATAACTGCTATTCCTCAACCTACGACTAATGTGCTCCTCAATTGGTTCATCTATGGAAATGACATATCAAGAAAATAAAATAAAATTAAAAACTAACAACTACGAACAATATATTGTTCAGACTCCCCTTGAACCAAATTAGTAGTTTAAAACTTGCACATACGATATAATTGCATCCACAACATAAAAGAGGCATGTGTGATGTCATAATTTGTGAAAAATTATTTCTTTTATCATAACTTCTTTTTCTGTGTCATGCATAGGGTATCCGGGATGGCCGGGATGAGTTTAACTTGGATGGTTATAACATGCATAGTATATCCGGAATGGTTACAACATGGATAGTGTGTCCGGGATGGCCGGGATGAATTGAACCTGGATGGTTACAACATGGGTAGTGTATCCGGGATGTCCGGGATGAATTGAACCTAGATGGTTACAACATGGGTAGTGTATCCGGGATGTCCGGGGTGAGTTTATCCTGGAGGGGTCTATCATAAGTAGTTGTATCCGGGATGGCCGGGGTGAGTTTAAGATGGATGGGGGTATCATAAGTAGTTGTATCCAGGATGGCCGAGGTGAGTTTAACCTGGATGGGGGTATCATAAGTAGTTTTATCTGGAATGGTATAACCTGGATAGTTGTGACCGGGTTGTCCGGGTTTCGATATTTTCGTAAATAAGGAAATCCTCACTTACCAACTTACTACTTCATCCTCAAATTTATTATTCAAGCATTTGAACCATTTGTCTCCATACCATTCAACCTATACTTCCAAAATTAATATTAACCATTCCTATAGATCATCAAATTACTTCTAAAAAATCATCAAGTGTGACTTCCAATATTGCTAATATTTCAACATATAAATCATCACCTATCCTATGGTTAAAATCAACGTTTTCACATCATAAAATATCCTTCAAATAACATAAATTTCCATCCTAAATAATAACTACAAGTCTGCCCGATTAAGCATATAAGTTAATCTAAACAAAAGCTTAACTAGAGATTGAAGCCTAGCCTACCTCAAGTAAGTTTGATTTTTGAACTGAGTAGATGGTTGTCCTTCTTGAATAACTTCAAAGAAGAAAGTCTTTACGTGGAAGAAAGAAGAAAATTGAAGTATATAAGATGATAGAAGTGATACTACTATCTAAGCAAATAAGGAAATGAGAATTGAAAGCAAAGCACCAAGTGAAAAGTTTATAGGCCATGAGAGAGAATTTCGGAGCTAGAGTTTATTGGTGTAAAAATTTTGGAAGTTTAGCAGCTATTTATATTAGTTTATTTAGTTAGATAGTAAGTAAAATAATTAGATTTCAACTCAGTTATATTTAGTTTAGTTACAAGGTAACTATCCTTGAAGATATTTATCCTAATCTAATCATGACAATTATTCCTTCATTTATGGCTTAAGGGTACGTGGAAGTTGCTAAATAAATGAAATTCCTTTGCCTATATCCATATGACTGAAACTAAATAAAGCAAGATTCCTTCATTTAAAGCTTGTTATCTTCATTGAAGACCACCTAGAAAGGTTGGTTCAAGAAGCTTGTTTCAAATTTTGTCTTATTCCCTTTATATTGACTTCCGATTGACTTCTCTTTCACATACTCATGCATCATCCTTGGGCTGTAGCACGTAAATTTTAGAGTATTTATTCACTTTTGGTTAACCCAAATTTTGGGCAGCTTATGTTCAAACACATTCTATACTATTCTTTTTGTATCACACTTCCATAATTTCCAATATAAACTTAAGATAAAATTTTGAGGATGTTACAAGGTGTATGGCCTTTTAGAATTGTTGTAGGTAAATAATTAATTAAATAAGTAGATGAAAACAATATGAACAACATACAAGAACCAAGAGGGGGTGAATTGGTTGTTCTTGGCCAATTAAAAATTCTTAAACAATCAGAGTTAAAAAGATTGTATCACAAAAAAATCAAGAAAGCTTTCAACCAATTAAACACCAATCCTCAAAGAATGCAATCAAAAAAATTTTCTTGAGATTGTGAAATGCTACACCAACGAGTGACAAGTTATAACCACAAGAAAAGACAAAGATGAAGTAGTCAATACAAAGATTTATACTGGTTAACTTAACCTTGAGAAGCTACATCCAGTTCTTCTAACCAACAAGTTAGAATTCCACTAATAACAATCTATTTCTTACAAGCTTCTACAACCACTCTCAATCACACCTAGATCAAGAACGAGACATCTAACTCACATAGATTCTCTTGCATCAAGACATAAAGAAAACTCTTCTCTACTATTACCTCTATAAACACCTATTCTAGAAAAACCTTAAGAAAAACTATTGTTATAGTTACAAAAAGAAATTCAAAAAGAATTTACAAAAACCACCTGATGATCCACTATTGATGTATGCAAAAGATTACTAGATTTGAATCAATGGTGAAAGAAAACTACTTCAGAACTTTCCTTCAAAAATCTTCTTTTGAAACTTTTCCCAAAAAGAAATCCTCTTTAGTAATCTTGAAGCTTGAGGATTTGTGGAACTAACATAGAATAACACTTTATATCTTTTCTTTCTTCAGAAGGCTTATGAAAATTCTTTGATATTTTTGTGGTGTATTTTGTTAAAACACCCAATAGCTATTTATAGAAAACTGTTTGTAACTGTCAGTAATTGATTAATTCACTAATGTAATCAATTAATTACTCATTTAATCTATTAAAATGTTCTTGAACTTTCTGGAAAAGACTTATGAACAATGTAATTGATTATCACAGGAAGTCTTTGTTTCAAAACGTTCCAAGTAATCGATTACCACTATATCATAATCGATTATCATAGGAAGTCCATTCTTTGATTTTGTGTAGTGTAATCGATTACCATACTCTTGTAATCAATTAAAGTGTTCTTTAAAACTCAAGTGATAAATTAACACTTGCTGGTAATTGATTAAACCAATGAGAATTTGTTTTTCCAAAACTTAAACATGGAACACTTGACTTTTTATGCAATCATGAAAACTTTATGTTTCAAAAAAGATTTTTCACAAAACTTATGCTTTTATGAAAACATGAATGCAAAAATATGAATGAGCTTTATGTAATGGATCATAGGAAGTCTCATCTTAGACATACACAAATTACAACTACCAATCAATTAAGTTCGCATGTAAAAAGCCTAAACACTTTACTACCTAAGAGACTTAGCTTCTTGATCCTCTTGAGCTCCCCTGACTCTAACAGTAAATGTGAATACAAAATCACCCCAAAAATATAAAGACAAGTTGGATTGAGAATGTAGAGCACACACAACATTTTGTAGATGCCCATATTTACGCTCTACAACACCATTTTGTTGTGAAGTATAAGCACAACTTAATTGTTGTAAGATTCCCAAGTTTTTTTTTTAAAAAAATTATGAGTTTGGTAATGAAAAAATTAACATGCATTGTCAGATTGTATTTTTTTGAAAACAACCATTTTAAAAAAAATGAGGAATGATTTTATTGCCTTCACGTTTGTGTTGCATGAGAAAAACCCATGTACTTTGGAAAAAATCATCAAACATAGTAAGAAAAAATTTAGCACCAGAGGAATGAGTTTTATTGTAGGGTCCCTAAATATCAAAATGTATTAATTCAAAAATATTTAACAATAGAAATGCTACTCAATGAAATCTTTAAACGATGTTGTGTAGTCAAAGGACAAACAATGCAAGTGCATTTATTTGAAACCTTAATGTTATAATCAATATTATTGAATTTTGGAGACAAGGTTGGGGTAGGATGTCCTAAAAGTTAGTGCCATAAATCAAAATGATAGCCAAATGAAGCAGTGGAGAGAAAGGTGTTAGAAGAGTCGTCCATGAGATAGAGGCTCCCATGTTGCTCACTCATCACAAAATTTCTCCTTAGCCACTTGTCCTGTAAAAAATATGATGTAGGAGTAAAGGTGACCCAAGAGTTAGTATCATGAGAAAGTTTGTTAATGGACAAAAGATTGAATTGAAAGGATGGAACATGCAAGGCGTGGTATTAAAAGACCAGGTTTTAAATTAATAGAACCAATTTGATGAATTGGAGCAAGTTTGTTGTCAGGTAAATTTATAGAAGAGGAAACTGTGGTATATAAATGAAAAAGTGAAAGATCATATACCATATGATTAGTTGCTCTTGAATCTAAGATTAAGAGAGAAGAACAAGGTTTAAAATAGATACCCGCAAAGTTTTCTAGAGGTTGATCATTACTAATTTGAACAAGAGAAAGTAATTATTGTATTTGAATCTGAGACAAATTAACCAAGGGCTAAGAATCCAGAGTTGAAGCAATAACAACAATGAGATGATCTTGTGAAGTAGAATGTCTTGAGCCTTGACTATCATGAGAAGAACCATGACACGATTTGTTTGATCCAAGATTGTGTTTCCACCAATACAGATAGCCAATTTTAGTATAACAATGTCTATCAGAATGACCACCAACATTAAAAATGGAGCAATGATAAAAAGGTTTGGCGTTGCTATCTCAAGAATTAATGCCATCCATGGATGGTAAAAAAATGAAGCACCGAAGTAAGATTGATATCATGTAAAGAAACATAAAGAAAAATAATGATTTGGTAGAATTGTATTGTATATTCAATTTGAAAACAGTATGAACAATACACAAGAACCAAGAGGGGGGTGAATTGATTGTTCTTGGTCAATTAAAATTTCTTAAACAATCAGAGTTAAAAGGGATCGTATCAAAAAACAACTGTTGAACACTTTCAATCAATCAAACTTCAATCTTTAAAGAATGCAATGACAACAAAATATTTTTGTTGATTATGAAAAGTTATACCAATGAATGACAATTAATAACCACAAGAAAATATAAAGAAGAAGTAGTCAACACCAAGATTTATATTGGCTTACTTCTCAACCTAGAGAGGCTACGTCCAGTTCTCATAACCAACTAGTTAGAAATTCCACTAATAGCAATATATTTCTTACAAGCTTATACAGTCACTCTCAATCAGACCTAGATTAAGAACAAGAAATCTAACTCTCTTAGACTCTCTGTGATCAAGACATAGAGAACACCATTCTCTACTCTTCCCTCTAAAAACACCTATTCTAGACAAGCTTTAAGAAAGAGTATTGCTTTAGTTAACCAAACCAGAAATTCTAAAAAGAATTACAACCAAACTAGTATGGAGAGAAACAACTTGATGATCCACTATAGATGAATGCAAATGATTACCAAACTTGAATTAAGGTTGAAAGAAAAATCTCAGAACATCATTCTCTCCAAGTTCTTCTTTAGAGAGTTGCCCAAAAAGAAATCCTCTCAATGAATCTTGAAGCTTGAGGATTTGAGGGTCTAACAAAGAATAACTCGTAGTATCTTTTCTCTCTTCATAAAGGTTATGAAATTTGTTGATATTTCATTGTTGTATTTGGTTAAAACAAGCAACATCTATTTATAAAAACTTTTTTTACTATCAATAATCGATTAAATCACTTATGTAATCGATAAAGTGTTCTTGAGCTTTCTGGAAAATATATATGAACAATGTAATCGATTAAATCACAAGTAATCGATTATCACAGGAAGCCTTATTCGAAATCATTGCCAAATAATCAATTACCACCATTCTATAATCGATTATCCTACAGGAAATTCATTCTGTGATTATAACTGTGTAATCGATTACCACAATCTCGTAATCAATTAAAATGTTCTTGATTCTCAAGTAATAGATTATCACTTACTGCTAATCGATTAAACTAGTGAGAAAATATTTTTTCCAAAACTTGAAACATTGAACACTTGGCTTTTTATGCATTCATGAAAACCTTGTGTTTCAGAAAAAAAAATTAGGAAACTTTTGCTTTTGTGAAAACATGAATGCAAAAACATGAATAAGTTTTATGCAATGGATCATAGGAGGCATCACTTAGACATACACAAATTACGTATGTCATTCAATTGAATTGGCATGTAAAAGTCTAAACATTTCAATGTCTAAGAACCTTAGCTTCTTGATCCTCTTTAGCTCCCCCTGAGTCTAACACAATTGATTTACAAAAATTGATTAAATAAAATTACAAAGGAGAAACAAAGGAAATAGAGACATAATTAGCAATATCAAATACTATCGATATAAATTAATAAAATCATATTTAAATAATACATAGTAACATAACTAGAAACAAATAAAATATATTTATGATTGATTGACTCGCTGATTTATTGTTGATAACAAGAAACACTAGGGGGTCAAATAATGACCCTTAACTATTAGTGCTCTTTTCTCCACAATCAAAGAAGCTTATGATATTTTGTGCTCAAGCTTTTCTTCTTGGCTATCAAAAGTATGTTGCTAGTAAGGAAATCCTTTTGCAAACTTAGATATTGAAGGATTCCATAGAATATGCGGAAGCGTATTGGACCTAGTACGTTTGAATTTTATAAGATCATCCTTGTCTTTCTAATCAAAAGGAGATAATTACCAGTTGAAGCGTGAATGCAATATTCTCATTTGTCTTTGGTGAGTCTTCTCTTAGCCTCCTCAATCAGCTACAAATGGCAAATCTTTCGTACTATTCTCTAATAAGGGAGAAGGAAAGTGTGTGGGCACTTTTTTATTTCAGGGAGATGATGGCAACACACATATTTTTCTAGAGCAAATAGGATTATTATATATAGAAGACTAAGAAACCTAAACCTAGGTTTCTTGGGCCTTTTTCATACACTTAAGCCCAATAGCTTTTGTATAAAGAGCATTCCCAGCAATCTCCCACTTGCTTTTGAGTACAAACATAAGCTTAAAGCCCAAAACATGTAATTCACTTTTCATTATCAACTAAAAATGTCCCACCTTTTGTTTCAAGCTAGCACGGAGATCCACCATCTATTATTAATCAAGGCTCCTTACAATCAATAAATGATTATATAATTCAGTGTTGTTCCACTAAAAGCCCAAAGTTGAACTCCAAGATCAATAATAACACACACACACACACACACACACACACACACACACACACATATATATAACTCGAATATGCATCGCTCCTTTGTAATATGTCGATAATTGTTTGCTAAGTCTTCTGTTACTCAATCAATTATTTATTCCCTTGCCTTTGATAGTTTCTCTAATGGATTATATGCACTGGCCAATGTCTTTAATGTCCAAGTACCAAAACATATCAAGGGGACATATCCTACAAATTCCATGTTGTTTATCTCATAAATACCGATAATCAAATAATTTTTCCTCCCAAAATACCTAGTTATTGGTCATTAATTGGTCGGGCCTCACTCGTTGATAAATCAAAGAATGAAAATTATTCAATTACCTATTTATAATAAACTTAGGATTAAGAGCAATCACATAACTATGGTTAGCTAGAGATTTGATACTTATGACAGAAAAATAACCTTAATGAAATCTCTCCCTGACCCTTTCAATGCGAACATTATTTCACACAAATATTTTACAATGGTTCAGACAAGACCATTTCATAAAATATTGCAGCCTAAATAAAGAGCCCAACTTTATTTAACAGCTGTGAACCCATTCATCAGTTGTAAGAACCTATGATTGTAACATCCTCAATTTTTTTTTATCTTGAGTTTATATTTTTGTTTAAATTAATTATGGATATGTGGTGATAGTTTGATACAAGAAGGATAGGATACAATTTTATATCTCCCTCTGTACTTAACCAAATGAGGTATTTGACCACTCATTTTAAACCTTAGGATGTTCTATTGGTTGTCCTAAAATATGGGACCAAACTGGACAGTGAATCATGCCCATAATTTATTTGAACACAAGCTGTTCAAAATTGTCCACACCCAAAACAGCTACTACTACCCGTTTTTAAAAATTTACATTCTCTCATTTCTTACTCAAATTAGGCTTATGATGTACGGAATTAAAGATCTAGATGTGAAATCTAACATATCAAAAAATTTAGCCAAACCTGGATTGTTTAATGCTTGCAGTTGCAAAGACAATAAGAGATGTTAGTGTCTCATTTTGAGCCTGCTGGCAGCTTTAGAGTTTTGTTTTTAAAATACTATATATAGAGTTTTAGAACTCCAACTGAGGCATGTGATACCTTGTTATAAATTTTAGGAAGTCTAATTTAACATACGAAAAGATGGGAATTTAATGACTTGTAGATTAGCATAGATTATAGGAAGAACTGAATCATATGTGGTGAAATTTTCTTAGCTATTTGGAAGTGAAAAACATTATGTTATACGTGGAAGCTATCTAACTTGGGAGCAAAAGATGATTTTCAGCTAAAAGCATATAACCAATTAGAATTTTCTTCTTGAATACTCCAAATCCACATGCTATTGGCCAGCTATGCACAAAGGAATATTGCTTTAATTGAAGCACACATGGTACGTGAGTTTTTACAAAAACAATAGCAATGGAAGTAGTGTACAAGAGTCAAAGTAGTAGTCAATGTATGAAGTGAATAAGACAAACTAAAACCAAGCTTCTTGGAAGAGCCTTTTAAGGAGGCTATCAACGTGGACATTAAGTATTAATGAAGGGAATCTTGCTTCAAACAACAAATTAAAGGTGCAACCGTGAGTATGTGTGTTTGGTGTGAGTCTACGTGAAGGCCAAAGGAAAAATGTGATATGTATGTAGCCTTGTGTAGGTGTAATTATAGGAACCAAACAAATGAGATCAAGATACTTGGCAAGGCCCCCACGTGCACCTAGGTCAAGAATGAAGGAATATTTGTCAGGATTGGATAAAGAAAAATCTAGTGAATAAAGACAAAATTATAGGATAATATCTTCAAGTTATGATTAGTTAGTTACTTTACAACTGAACTAACTACTAACCAAATTAAAACCTAACTAATTCACTTAATACCTAACTAACTAACTTAATATAAATAGCTCATGATATCATAAAAACTTGCACGTACACTCCTAGCATCCAAGCTCACTCTCACAGACCATTTCTTTTCCACCTTGAACCTTGCTTTCATTTCTCACTTTCTTATTTACTTGTAACCGTAGCCCACTCCTATAGTATCCTATACGTCTATTGTCTTCTTTTCTTTCATATAAATCATCCTAAGACTTTCTCCCTTGAAGACTTTAAAGAAGTGCAGCCACTTACTTGGACATTTGCAATCCAATTTACTTGAGGTAGGCTAGTCTTCAATATTTAATTAAGAGTTTATTTGGACTAATCTTTATGTGCAATGGTGCAGATTTATGGCTAACCTTAGTAGGCTGAATTTTCATATCATAAAAGGGTATTTTATGATATGGTTATGTGGATTTAAGAATATGATAGGTTAATGATTGAAATGCTGAAATGTTAGTAATGTTTGGACTTGATTTTGATGGAATTTGGATTGTTTGCTTATATATGTGTGTGTATATATATATCTTGGAACTGTTTTAAATTAATTTTAAGAAGTAGAGGCTGAATGGAATGTGGATAAAAGGTTTAACTACTCAAGTGGTTCATTCAGTTTTGATGATTAAGTATTAGGGTGATAAGTTGAGAAGAACATAAGATCTAGGTTAAGTTCTAATCTTTTATTGTGATAGTGTAAAAGAATTAGAAATTATTTGGAAGGTATATTATGGTTTATTAGCTAGATTACTAACATGTTGTCTTTAACTTAAGGAGATTATTCTTGTCATGAACAAGTTGGCATAATTTTGATTGAATAAGGTGTGGAAGACGAGCCATACAATTGCTATATTGTGATGTTTGTGATGGAATTTTTCCATGAGGTTGTATGAGTTTGCTCATGGATTATATTATGGATTTTATGTGATGATATATATTGATTCATGTTTCTGTGTCCAGTACGAGATTTGTGAAACAAAATCTGATACTACATCCAGTACGAGATGTAGAGACTAGGTGCAAAAACATGGAATTGATCATGCATTGTTTGCGTAAGATGGTTGCAGCGTACTACATCCAGTACGAGGTGTAGCTACTGTAACACCTTGAAATTTCGGTAACTTAAAATATATGTGTGATGTATTCCTTGTATGATTTGATTAATTTATTAATTAGGATTAGTTGAAATGTTATGTGAATAATCCATGTGCAAGTGCTTGATGTAGAGGTTAAGTTATGTGAAGTTTGTTTGAGATGCGTTGTATTTGAGTGATTACGAGTTTGACCCGAAACCTATTTTAGTAAGATTATCATTCTGAATTGTTTAACCGTTGGATTGTCTTCAAATTTTAAAGAAAGGTTTCTAACCCACATATTTAACGTTTGACCGTTGGGATTATCAAAATAATGTATGGAACGTGAGAAATTAATTTTTCACTGAAGCAGAAAATTCTAGAATTGGGTCAACTCACCCAGGAGAGTTTTGCAGGCATTTTTGGTCGCCTGGGCGAGTGGAGGCGGTGCTGAATATGTTTTAAGCTTCCAAATCATGAAAATGGAGGTTCTTCCTCCTCCAAACTATTCCCAAACTTCCCCTCATCATCCTTCACTACCCACAGCCACCGGAGACCACCCACGAGCCGTCGTTGCTTGCCACGAGACCCCGGCACGGAGAAGAACCTTTTAATCGGAGCGGAATCTTCGAAAATCTTCTCAAATTTTTGGTAGAGAACGGAGCTCCCAATCCTCCTTTCTTGGTTTCTTTGAGGTAATTTTGGTTTCTTTTGTCTTCTTCTAGCTAGTTTAAGCCTCTCTTGATATCTCTTGTGATTCGAGTACCGTTATTGGCTATTTCTATACTTCCTTTGAAAACCCTTTGAAAAATGAGATGTTGTAAAAATCTCCTTTTTATGAAATTGATGTCATTTCTGTGATCCTTGTTGAACCTTGGTCACATTGATGTGATCGGAATTTCAAAATGATGTCTTTTGATGTGGACTCTCAAAACACCATTTTAGCCTCTTTTTAGATTTGAGTGGGTATTTCACCCCAAATGTTAATATTGATCTTACCTTGGAAATCTATATTAAATTGTCTTCGATTTGGTATATAGAGCTCTGCGTTTGGACGAAAACACACGTATTAAAGGATCTCCAAAACAACACTGTGAAGTTTTAACAGGAGAACTCCTAGTTAGGTAAGGGGAGTTTATTATATTGGTAATAGTTTAGATACCATAGTTGGGGGCCAGGGAGTCCAACTATGAGGATATCTGCCTGTCTCTGCTGTGTGCTGGTTTTCAAGAAAACTACGTTTTTAACTAATGGGATGCGATGTATTTATGATTGATGTGTGTTTGTTCCTGTGTGTGTGCTTGTTTTCAAGACAAATGATGTTTTTAACTAATGGGATGTGGTGTATTTATTACTAATGTTGTAGATGACAGTGAAATTGAGATACCAGGGAAATGATTGATGATGTTTACATGATTTGTGATGATTTAGATGAGGTGATGCTTATGTGATTGGTGATGTCTGAATGAAATAGTGTTCCAATGAGATATATGTTTATTGGGTTAATGATATTGTTATTGTGATGATTGGATTTTTGGGAAAAGTCTTAATTACAGAGGAGACTCTGCCCAAATTTTTATAATATGTTTTCTTATTTTATTCTTTATTAAATTTTTAAATGGGCATAAAAGTGTGTTTTATATATTGTAGTCCTCCTCTTTAATTTAGAATTTTCCTAAAAATATCAGTCTTGTGATATGGTGAATTGTGAATGTATGAAATTTGGGTTGTCTGAAGACCTGGGGAATGTGAATCTCAGGCATGTGTATTATGTATAGATGTGAAATGTGATTGCTTGTGATGTCGTTGATGATATTGAAATTCAGATGCCATTGAGGTAGTTGATGATGTTCAAATGAGATGATATTGATATGCATGATAATGATATTATGATGATATGATGTTGAGGTTGATAATGACATTGATGAAAGATAATGTTGATGTGAACAATGTCATTGTGTGTGGATATACATGGATACCCATGGGGGGTGTATGACGGGTTACCCTTGCGAGAAAGGATTTGTTCCTAGCCAGGTCATACATTGATGGTGCCCATGGCTGTATGCTGTGTATGTACACGTGGGATGCAGTGATCGGTTGGTTACCCTTGCGAGGAAGGATGTGTTACTAGCCACGGTCAGTGCATCGGTGAGCCCATGTTGGGGCGGTATGTATGTACATGGGAGGTGCATGGCGGGTCACCCTTGCGAGGAAGGATTTGTTCCTGGTCGGGTCATGCATTGATGATGCCCATGTGACATACTTCATTTGTTTTACGGAAATAGGATGATTGGCTGCAGAGTACGGAGGTACTGGGGGGGCACAACTGTTTGGAACTCCTTTACTGAGATCCATGGCTGATCACCAGTGGGGGGGAGCGGGCTGTGCATGACAGAGTGACCCTGACATCCTGCTGCATCATCTCCCTGTGTTGGACTATTTCTAGGATGGTACCACATTGCATGCTGAGAGATGAGTCAGGAGCATGCATCATTCTAAGCATTATAGGTTGACTGTGGAATGTATTTGGATGATTGTCCCTGTTTGTTGCGTGATGAAACGATTGGGTGTTGTGATGATATTGTGATGTTATGGATTGCCTTTTCTAACTACTGATATCTATTACTTGTTGGTTTTATATAATAAACTCACCCTTGCATTTGTTGTACCGTGTGGTTGGTACCTGTGATGATCGCGAACCTTCATTCGTGTGAGCAGATGAGTAGCCTTAGGTGACTCTGGAGGGAGGTTCATTTTGATTGGAGCCGCCAAGCCAACGTGATGACGTTGGATTTCTTTTTGGAGAAAGAGTTGTGTTTTGTTAATCAACTCTTTCTTAGTTAGTTCTTTGGCTATGTGTTAAATATGTAATTTCAGGTGTATATACATGTAAAACTAAAGGAAGTTCTAGCATATGGATGACATGTATTGATTTAATATATATATATATATATATATGTACATATGTGTTTAATTATGTAATTGTAATATATGTATGATAATTGTATTATCTCGAAAAATTTACCATCATTTTCATAATCAAATTAATGGAGTTTTTATTAAAATTTGAGATTTGCACATTTAAGAGTTATTGATATCGTAGCGACGAGGCGGGTCGTTACAGCTACATACAATACGATATATAGAGACCATGTACACTCTGGAATTTTATCATGCATATTGTTTGAATGGTTATTTATTGATGTTATTGGAATTATTTGATTAATTAGTAACGTACTAACTTATTTGATGGTTTAGTTTTGCCTAATGAGAAATTTTATTTCTCACTAGATTTGTTTCATTTTTTATATAGATGGCCTCAGTGATAATCTTCCTTGATGCATTGGAGTAGTGGTGGGATCACGATGAAGTTAGAAATTTTTATGTACTTACCATGCATCCTATGATACGTGTGTATGTGTACTTTGGTGCACACTTTCTAGTGTCGGTACTAAATAATATGTTTAATCCTAATGATACTTTTATGCAATTTCCTTATGGATATCATGATCCTCCTATGTAGTCCATAAACATTTCCTCTAGCAACAATCAAATGTATCCTCCTTTTGTACCTGTCCTTGGAGGAAATATGAATCTTAATAATGAACCAGAGCCTGACGAAAGTTTTGTGGATAACTTCTGAATCAGAACATATGTTTCTCTTCGTACACAAAATCTACTAGAGTTAGCCATACTAGTAAAAATGGATAATTTCACATTTGCTTAGTACTTCTGTATATATAGAGTTTCTAGAATTTATGGTTTGTAGTAACTTTATATTTTGTTGCCTAAGTAGGACTTATGGTTTGTATTTGAACATATGGTGTATGGTTTGTATTTAAATCTCAAGCACTATGTAAAAGAACAAAATGGAGTGTAATGAAACAAGTAGGTGTATTATGATATCTATACGTGTGAGTATTAACTTTGAACCTATACAAATATACTTTTATTTAAAATAAGCAATAAACAAAAATCTAATTTCTAACAAAAAAATTTAAGTCGTTACAATGATCATGTCTGTAACACCTTAGATTTTAAAGTGTGCTGAGCTGGACGTTTTGTGTGTGTGTAATGCTTAATTATTTGGTAGATTTGGTAATTACTGTTTGGTGTTGTTCTGCCTTGGTTTGCATGCTTGATGGATGATTAGACATAAGTCAACACTGTTGTTCTGTGGTTGTTGGCCGTGCACGTTAAGTGGACGTGCCTTGTGAGCTGTGTTTATAAGCAGTAGAGTGCATAGCAGGGAGTCTAACCATGACGATAACTACATGTCCCTGGTGTGTGTTGTTTTCCAGAAAAACTATGTCTTTTAATGAATGGGACGTGATGTGCTTTATATTTGTTGGTTGGTGTTTTGTGTTGATGCTTGATGGTGTTCTTATGGGGGAGTTAATGCTATATGAACTCCCCGTGCATGTGTGTGAAGTTGGCATTTTGATGCTAAAAACTCCCAAGACACGTTGTAGCAGTGTTCGTGGAGGTGTCGAGTACCGGGATGGGTATGTCGAACTGAGCTGTTTAGGTAGCCTGCATGTGTGCATGCAGGACATGACTCTTAGTCCCTATTGGCGGACGTCTATATACTGGGTTCTTGCCCCGAGTCGTTTCCTTAGAGTTGCTAGGGCTCGCTTCCTTTTCTTTAGATATACCGAGTTCCTTACCCGGGATGGTACTTTAGAGCTGATGAGCTCGTGTCTTCTCAGGAAAAGAGCCATTGGACTCCCTAACTCGGATGAGCTCGTGCCTTCTCGGGGAAAGAGCCACTGGGTCTTCTACTCGGTTAAGCTCATCTCCTTTTCTTAGAGCTATCGGGTTCCTCACCTGGGATGTACTATTCTCTTTAGAATCGCTAAGTTTAAGCTTTCTCTTTGTGAGCCACCGGGTTTCTTACTCGATAGAGCTCGTACCTTTTCTTTGTAAGCCACCAGGTTTCTTACTCGGTATAGCTCATACCTTTTCTTTGTGAGCTACTGGGTTTCCTTACCCGGACAACCTTGTGTAGGTTGGTGATGTTAATACAATCCCGAGTCTTGCAAGTGCTATCTATTATAATCGATTACAGTGCTTATGTGATCGGTTGCATAGTGCTGAGTCTGTACTTGTCATTTTATAGAAACCCAAGGATCCCTTGACCCCCTTTGACTAACCTTTATCTCCTTTGTCCAACCTTGACTAACCCCTTCCAACCTCGTCTACTCTTGTCCACCTTTGTCTTCCCTTAACCAACCTTTACCGACCTTGTTCGATCTTTGCCGATCTAACTCAACCTTGTTTGGATTCTTACCTAAAGTTATTATATCTAGGTGCCAACCCGAACACCTAATACTTCACACCGGCTCACTTGTTTGTGGTGTTTGTGAATGACGTATAAGGGACGTATGTGATTATGTTGATAATAGTTGAGGTCGGCCAATGTCATGGCTTGAGATATTGATGTATGCATTGATACCATGGGGGTGTATGACGAGTATCTTATTCAAGACATGTTGTTCCTAACTGGGTCATACATTGATGGTGCTCATGGTTATCGAATGCGGGTAGATATACATAGATACCCACAGGGGTGTATGATGAGTATCCTATCTAGGGCGTGTTGTTCCTGACTGGGTCATACATTGATGGTGCTGTGGCAAGATGCTATATATAGACACGTGAGATGTCGGGATCGGGTGATTAACCTTGCAAGGACCACAGTCAGTGCAAGAATGAGCCTAGGTTGGGGCAACCCATGATTTTAATGGTATGTATGTACATGGGGGGTGCATGACGTGTTAACCTATCCAGAATGAGTTGTTCCTGACTGGGTCATGCATTGATGGTGCCCAGGGGACATACGACATTTGCATGACGGAAATAGGATGATTGGCTATAGGGTACTGGGCTACTGGGGTGCCACGTCTGTTAGGAACTCCTTCTGACACCCGAATGCTGATCACTACCGGGGGGGAGCGACCTGTGCACGACAAAGTGACCCTGACAAGCTACTGCATCATCGAGACCACAGGGATGGACTATTTCCGAGATGGTACCACATTGCATGCTGAGAGTTGAGTCAGGAGCATGCATCATGTTAGATATTATAAGTTGACTTATGGAATGTTGTTGAATGATTGCCATGTTGGATGCGTGATGAAATGCTTGGACATTATGGTGATATTGTGATGTTTGGATTGCCTTCCTTAACTGATGTTATTTATTGTTTGTTATTTAACATGATGAACTCACCCTTGCTTTGTTGTGTTGTGTGGTTTAGTACCTGTGATGATCGCGAACCCAATTCGTGTGAGCAGACAGATAGCAGTAGGTGACCGAGAAGATGACCCCTTTTGGTTGGAGCCACCGAGTTGCTGGGATGACAATGGATCAGACCCCAGCCAAGAACTGTGTCTGTTTGAGAATTATCTTTTGTTGTGTAGTTTCGTGTTTCTCTTGAAAAGCTTACACATTTTAGTCATGAATAGTTGTATCTACTATTAAAATTTACGTTTTGTATGTGTACGTATATATTTATATATACATGTACTTGAGATGTTTTGTACGTATCTTATTTGTGTATTTATTTGATGATGATGAGTATTGTGTGCTCGCGAAAAATTCACTACTGTTTTCGTAATCCAAAGAAAAGCTAAGGGGTTTTCATCTAAAACATGTTAATAACATGATTAAGAGGCAGTGATACAGTAGCGACGAGGCGAGTCATTACAATATCCTCCATGAACGTATACATATGATCATATACTCTACAATTGATTCGGACCTTATGTTTGTAAATTTTGTGTGCATACCATAAATGAATAATAACTCATTTATAACTTTAAAAAAAAACAATGTCATGATGTGTTGCTCAAAGAGCACAAAATAAACAAAGTGGAAATTCAATCTCCTAAAGCTATAATAAGTCTGAAATATTCTTAAGATCCAATAGATGTAACATGCCTCTCAAACACACATTTAGGCAAACTCTTGGTAAAAGGGTCAACAAGGTTTTCTTCCGATTCTATCTTGGTTACCACTGTATCTCCTTGGAAATTTGAGTTTGTGTAACCAATGGTTTCAAGACTCCCACTAGAATAGACCAACAGATAATCTCTCGTTCTTCGAAGATACTTGAGTATATGCTTAACTGCTATCCAGTGTTCCTCTCAAGGATTAGATTGGTACCAACTAACAACTCCCACTGCATGATAGATGTCTGGCCTAGTGCACAACATAACATACATTAGACTACCTACAACCAAAGTATAAGGTATCCTACTCGTGTGTTCTCTTTGCTTAGGAGTCTTAGGAGAATGCTTCTTAGAGAAATGAATCCCATGCCTGAAGGGTAAAGTTCCCTTTGAATTCTCCACACTAAACCTAGCAAGGACCTTGTCAATGTAGAAGGCCTGGGACAATGCCAATATCCTATTCTGTACCTGCAACACAATCAGAGTGAAGTGCGGAGGAAATCTCCGTACAAATACTACATGCAACAGCAGAATCATCACAGGTATAATTACAAGAACCAAGATCAAAATCAGAAAAATCATAAAGTAAATCAGAAATATCTACACTATCTACTGCAGCATCAATGATATCAAGAAGAAAAACAGAATGCTCCTCTACAGGATGTCTCATGGCCTCAAAAATGTTAAACTAGACAATGTCATCACCAAACTCCATAGAAAGAGTTCCTGCATGCACATTAATTTTAGTCTTAGCTGTCATCAAGAATGGTCTTCCTAAGATTAATGTGGAACCATGACTAGAAGACTCATTCTCCATGTCCAAAATATAAAAATCTGCAGGGAAAATCAAATTACTAACTCGTACCAACACATCTTCAATATGTCCAAGTGGAAGCGCAACATTCCTGTTGGCCAAGTGAATGACAACACCAGTGGGTTTCAACTTACCAAGGTGTAGTGATCTGTAAACTGATGTGGGCATGACATTAATGGAGGCTCCAAGATCACACATGGCATCTGCAAAGGTAATATCTCCAATGGTGCATGGAACAGTGAAAGTGCCAGGATCCTTGCACTTCTGTGGCAAGGTGGATAGTGTCATGGAATCAACAGTCTTGCCCTATATGAGTCCAGATACATTCCTGCCTATCTTCACTTGTTCATCTCCCTTCAGCTTCCTCTTATGAGTGCACAAATCCTTCAAAAACTTTGCATATTTTGGAATCTGTTTGATGGCATCCAATAGGGGAATGTTGACTTCAACCCTCCTGAAAATATCAAGCAAATCAGAATCAAATTCCACTTTCTTTGCAGAAATGGATCTAGAAGGAAAAGGTAGAGGAATTAGAGGAGTATGCTTTGGTGTAGAATTTGATTTAGCACCAACAACTGTTGAATCTGAAAGCTCATTGCCACTCCTCAAGGTAATGGCATTCACACTCTTTGGATTAATCACTGGTTGTGCTGGAATGTTGCCAGAACCTTGCTGCTGCATCTGGTTGATTGTTGTAGCTAACTGTCCAATCTGAATCTGGAGGTCTTGGATGGTGGCACTAACATTTTGTTGAAACTGAAGGTTGGTGGTGGCCATTTGCTTCATCAAGTCCTCCAAAGAAGGTCCAGAACTGGTCTGCACAGGTTGTGCAGGTGTAGGTGCAGGTTGCTGGAACTGTGGCTGTTGTCTGAATGGGGGAGGTTGGTTTTTGGTGGTGACAGGCTAGAAGTGCTGCTGTGGAGGTCTGAAAGCCTGCTGCTGTTGTGGTGGACTAGGACCATACCTCAAATTGATCTCTCTAATCAGGATTATAAGTGCTGGAGTAAGGATTATACTGCTGTTGAGGCCTAAATGGTTGTCCAGGTTCCATGGCAGAAACTTCAGCAGCTTGTTCTGTCTCTTGGAGAGTCTCTTGGAGAGTGGGACATGCATCTGTTGGATGATCAGGCGCACAGCAGATACCACAAAGTCTTGGTTGGTTGGTTGGCTGCCATCACATTTTGTTGTTGACCAATAGCAAGCTGCCTCACAAGGGATGTCAACTCTGTCAATTTGTTCTCCAACCTCTGGTTATCAGCAACCATAGAAACAGAAACTTCATTTGCAGCCTTGGATGTAGCAACACCTCTAGTACCAAATTATTGATAATTGGCTGCCATGTTAGAAATCAACTTCCTTGCAGCAAGAGGGGTCTTGTCCATCAAAGCGCCTCCACTAGCTGCATCTATCATACTCATGTCCATCAACATCAAACCTTCATAAAAATACTGAATTAATAATTGCTCACTGATTTGATGGTGAGGGCATGTAGCACACAACTTGTTGAATCTCTCCCAGTACTCATACAATGTCTCCCCAACTAGTTGTCTTATACCACAAATCTCCTTCTGGATGGATGTTGTTCTGGATGTTGGAAAGAATTTCTCCAGAAATCTTCTCTTCATATCTGTCCAAGTGTTGATAGGATCTGGTTTAAGGTACAACCAGTCCTTGGCCACACCATCCAGTGAAAAAGGAAATGCTTTCATCTTGACATAATCCTCATGAATGTCATATGGTCGCATGGTGGAACACACTACATGAAACTCCTTAAGATGCTTGTGTGGATCTTCACCTGCAAGACCATGAAACTTTGGAAGCAAATGGATCAGTCCAGATTTTAGCTCATAACTAACCTCAGTCTCAGGATATTGAATACACCAAGGTTGGTAAACAACATCAGGTATAGCCAATTCCTTAAGAGTTAGGTTGTTATCAGCCATTGTATCAAGATGTTCAGAAGTAGAAGGATTAGAAGTAAATTCAGAATCAAAGTTAGAAGACACTATGCTACTGTCTAAAACTACACTATCAAAGTCATCTAAACTAATATTATGTTTGTTTAATCTGTGAAATGTCCTATCTATCTCAGGATCATATGCATGTAATTCACTTGGTGTGGGCCTAGTCATACACAATTCAGCTCATAAGGAACAATAAACACAGTCAACACAGGACACCACTCACTATATATGCTGAAATGAAATAGAAATTGAAAAAATGCCCTAAATTTTTTTTAAAAAAACTAGAAAAATAATAGTGAATGTCTAAAAATCATGATTGATTTTTGTGATTTTTTTGGTGATTTTTAAAAATCATGAAAATAGAAAATCGCCTAAAAAATGGCCTAAATGAAGGAATTTTGCGATTTAGACCCTGATGAACGTGTTATTCCATATAATTCACCTTGATGTATTAATTTTTCACACATTTTGGTAAAATTTCAGCCCATTCAGAGATCGTTTGCTGTGAAATTACCAGAATGCCCCTGCGACAATTGTAAAATCTGGTCCAAAACTCCTACTTAGAAGCCGAATTTGTCAATTTTAACCCAGACCCAACCCCTTTAAGGGTTGCTTTTGTTTAAAATGGGGGATAAACTGTAGAAAACAAATCTCAAAGCAAAACTACACAGGTCTGAAAAATTTTGGACAGCAAAATGACACTACAAAAACAACTACACTACACTAATTCTCTCCCTACTACTACTCTGTATTTCCCCTGCTTTTGCTCTGTTTTTCTCTGTTTTTTCTTACAGCACACATGAAACTACATCATTCATACTTCATAATGAACAAGAACAATCATGTAATTATGTAACAAAGTGTGGTTATCCAACAAAATGTAAATATGCAATGAATGTAACTTTTTTTATTATTATATATATTACTACTACTATGAACTAATTACAGTGAATTAAAGCTAGCACACAACGAACCGTGTCCCTGGCGACGACACCAGTTTTGATAAGTGTTTGTCGTGTCACTTAAAAACAATTAAACTACGCTAATTTTGTAGTACATGATTAACCTAGGTTGACTCAAAGACACTATCAATATGGTTCTATCTTCAATTCACTACTAACAGTAAAGGGGATTTTTGTCAAACAGTTTACAAGCGCGAAGTAAAAATTGCAAAAACACAAACTACGATTAAAGATCAATGCAGAAACTAAGAGAATTGATAACAAGTAATATAAAACAGATTAAAGACCATCAATCCAATTCCCCAAACCAAGCTATTCGAATCATCATCGTTCTCAAAAATTATCTTATTGTGAAAGTTCATTCAATTTCATTAGAAGCAGTTCAATCGAATTAACCCCTAAATTAATTGAAACCACAAACCTAATTGAAATATCATTCAATTAATCTGTGATTTGTATTCAAAATTAGGAAATGAATCCATAACTCAAATTCTTCTCTTACTTGGGTTGGATCCTTGGATTGATTGATTATTTAGCCTTCTATGATCATCATCAATGAAAGCCCCATGAAATAAGTGCACGGAAATGGAAGAAGGGAAAACGAAAATGAAGAACAAGGAAGAACAGTTGAGAGAAAATAAGAGAAAGGGTTTTGATTCTAAAGACTTAAAAAGAGAAATGTAAAGTATTAATTCCTCCTAATGTCACTAATATATAGTGACTAAGTCTGAAGAAAAGAATGGGCCATGAACAACCCATCAATTCTAATTATTTATGCTATTTACACCAATAAAAGTCCAACTCGCAGCCCAAAATACAAGTGCAGTGGTTTTGACTTTAAAGCCTAAAATGACCCTCCAAATGGCAGAACTGGCCTTGGCTTATTTCTAGAAAACTTGTAGATCTTTTTGTTATCTTTCCAAGGACTACAAGAACGCTTAATTCGGAGTTTTGTAGAGCTCTGTAGGTCCTGTACAAGACAGATATATCAAGTGAGCATAAAATCCGAAAATACGTAACAATGAGCAATTAAGCCCACTAAATTGCCTAAGACAAAAACTGAATTAGAATGGGAAAATAAAATTCCAAGAGAAGTCAAATAAGCTAAGAATGATAGAAAAATATTTAACTAAAGGCACTCCATCATGCACAGGACTCATCCCCCCATGGTGATCAGCCAATAATGGGCGTCATAAGGATATCCCTACAAACGTGGCCCCCCAGTACTTCTTGTACTATTACAATCAATCATCTTATTTCCATCATGCAAATGAAATATGTTACATAGGCACCATCAATGTATGACCCGGCCCAGGATCAACTCGTCCTGGCTAGGATAATGTCATACACCCTCTATGTGCATAGGTATGTCTCATGGGCACCATCAATGTATGGCCCGGCCCAGGATCAACTCGTCTTGGCTAGGATAATGCCATACACCCCCCATGTACATATATGCTGACCCATTCTCGGGTCTACTGATGCACTGACAGTGGTCCTCGTAAGATTAACAACCTAGTCCCGGCATCTCACATCTATACATAGAATATCACCACGGCACCATCAATGTATGACCCTGCCCGGGATCAATTCGTCCTGGCTAGGATACTGCCATACACCTTCGTGGGTATTTATGTATATCCAAATGCATTTAGATTACCATGGGCACCATCAATGTATGGCCCGGCCCGGGATCAACTCGTCCTAGCGTGGATAATGCCATACACCCCTGATGTGTTGCAAACACATCTTAGTTATTAGGCTAGTTTAGGTTATAATTTAGTTAAATAATTAGGAAAATAGGTTAGAATTAGTTAAGTTATTAATTTATTGTTTTTAATTCAATTCATTACCAATTGAGTATTTTCAGGCCAAAAGAGGAGTTCAAAGCAAAAGAAAGAAGAAAACTAAGCTGAAGGACTCGCGCGGATCGCGCCAAATCCCGCGCGAGTCGCGCCACTATGGGAATTCCAAGCATTAAGCACGAACAACCCGCGCTAGTCCCACGCCATCAGCGCCACAAAAGACCAGGATCAGGCATTCATCTCGAACACTCCATGCTGTTAGCGTGGAGTTCCGCGCTATCGGCGCCAGGTTTTCGAAGACCCCGCGCGGATCGCGCGGTAATCCGCGTGGATCGAGCTGTGAAGATTCTGTTTCTTTAATTAAAATATCTGTTTCGGAATTGAGTGCTGTTTCAGGCTTTATTACTGTAATTAAAGGATTCTATAAAGAGGAAGCCTCTGAACAGAGTCTGGCATCAATCTTTACACATTGTAAACATCATTCTAAACCTCTGGGATTCAAGAATCAAGGCTAGGGTTTCTGCACAACTATGAATTATTCTACTGCTTTGTTGTTCTTGAGGCCTGTGGTAGGCTGAATCTTTTATTGTGGGAAGGTCATGAACTGATGAGAATTCCTCTGTAATTTGATTGGTATTGAATAATATGTTTTGATTGTTTTATTCTTTTCTGTTTTCAATTTCTATTCTTATTTGAATTTGATCACTTCAATTAAGTAATTAGGGTTAGGATTCGCAATGGGAACGTTGGGGTTCTAATTTCTGACCTGTTAAGAATAACATTTGTTCATCACCTAGGAATAGGGATGCGTGAATGCAGACTTATAATATGATCTTTTAAATGCTTAAACTGATAGATTTCACTAAGGAATTAGGTTTCGATTCAGGTTAAAGGGCTAATTCACTAAGGAATTAGGGATTAACTAATCTAGGAAAGGCTTATTCTCTGAACCATCATAACAGGAACCCATATGATATGTTCTCTAAATGCTTAGTTTGACAGGATCGCTAAGAGCTTAGGGTTCTCGATCGAATTAAAGGGTTGAATCGCTAGTTATCTAGGATTTACAACTTTAGGAGAGATTTATCATGTGCACACGTTAAATTAACAAATCAGTCAAATGAAAGAGGAGGAATCAGAAGGGAATGTGCCTGACCACAATTAATATTCCATTGGTAGTTTTCTTAATCGATTTACTGCATTTCTTTAGTTTCTGTCTTCACCTTCAAACAACCAATCCAATCAACAACCTTTCTCTGCGTAATTTACTGTTTTTCTCTCAATCACACTAATTTATTATTGCTGTGAAATCACCCCAATCCCTGTGGAGAACGATACTCACTTACCTAATCTTTATTACTTGGAAACGATCGGTGCACTTGCCGTACCATTTTATTTTCGCAACAACCCCCTTGGTATCAATGCATTTAATATCTCAAGCCATCACATAGACTGACCTCAACGTAATCACATACGTCATTCAAAAATGCTACAAACAAGTGAATAGGTGTGAAGTATCAGGTGTTCGGGTTGGCACTTAGATCTACTATCTTAAGGTAAGAATTCGAACAAGGTCGGACTCAGCACTATGTAATTAATTACATAAGCGCTGTAATCGATTATAATATATAGCGCTTGCAAGACTCAAGGTTGTCCGGGTAAGGGAACCCATTAGTTCACAAGGAAAAGATATGAGCTCTGTCGAGTAGGAACCCGGTAGCTCTTAAAGAAAAGGTACGAGCTCTGCCAAACCCGGTAGCTCTATTCCCGAAAAGTTACGAGCTCTGTCGAGTAAGTAACCTGGTAGCTCTATTCCCGAGAAGGTACAGGCTCTGCCGATTAAGTAACCTGGTAGCTCTCAAAGAAAGGGCTTGGACTTAGCAGTTCTAAAGAGAACAACCCTTCTCGGGTAAGAAATCTGGTATCTCTAAGGAAAAGAAATGAGCTTCTAAAGAGAGAATCACGGGTAGGGAACCCGGTCGTTCTAGAAGAAAGAACATAAGCTCAACCGAGTAGAGAACTCGGTGGCTCTTTTCCTGAGAAGGTACGAGCTTATCCGAGTTAGGAACCCGGTAGCTCTCTTCCTAAGAAGGCACGATCTCATCCGAGTTAGGAACCTGATGGCTCTTTTCCCGAGAAGACATGACCTCATCTGAGTTAGTAACCCAGTAGCTTTCTCCCTCTCGTGAAGTAACTTGAGCTCAACAACTCTAACGTACCACCCTAAGTAAGGAACCTGGTACATCTAAAGAAAGGGAAGCGAGCCCTAACAGCTCTAAGGGAACAACCCCGGGTAAGGAAGCTGGTATACAGATGTCCACCAATAAGGACTATGTTACATCTTGCATGCACACATGCATGCTACGTAAACCGCTCAACTCGGCCAACCCATCTCAGTAGCCGACATCACAAACAAAGGTTTGACACATATATGGAACTCGGCCAACCCTTCCCGGTAGCCGACATTACAAACAAAGGTTTGACACATATATACAACTCGACCAACCTTTCTTGGTAGCCGACGTCACAAACAAAGGTTTGACACATATATGCAACTAGGCCAACCCTTCCCGATAGCTGACGTCACAAATACAATAGTGTTTTAACTTGTGTACATGTAACATGCTCAGCCCGACTTACCCAATCTGGTAGTCGTCTTCTTCACAAACACATCACATAAAAACATCATTAATTTATTTCACGCAAAACACCAGAAATCATATACATACATAATCTCAACCATGATATCTAAAATCATTATTAACACAATAAAACTCCCCTTACCTGAACAAGAATTCCTTTCTTACAAACTAACGTAAGTTTTGTTCGTACACAAGTTCTTACAGCAACCAGGAATGAAAGGGATTAAGTTCCATTCACGAGTTCCTCTTAACGTAGAGGTTTTTCCGCTGCAGCTACGGTGGTTTTTAAGAGTTAAAGGTGGTACAGAGGGTTGATAAAGAGAGATTTCTAGGTGCGAAAGAGTTTAGAGAGAAAAAGAAGAGAAACACGCCCAGAAGTGAGAACGAACATGCTTCTGCTTCATGTGTTGCTATATATATAGGCGGAGCTACTAAGGCAAGTTGCCAACTTGCGTGAACGGACAGCTGCCATAGCCACCATAGTTGCCAACTTGCGTGTATGGAGAGCTATCTTAGCAACAAAATTTGACTTACGTTCCTTAAGCACAAATACCAATATAAAACACTTTACAGTAATTTACAAGAATTATTACATCCCTCAAGCACAAATACCAATGCATAGCCAATTTGCAATAATTAATTAAGCAACAGAAAATATCTATCAACTTGTAAATTTTCAGGGTGTTACACCTTCGACTATGAACCCTTTTGGTTGTTGCATATAGATGTCCTCTTCTAAATTTCCATTTAGAAAAGCAGTCTTGATATCCATTTGCCAAATCTCATAACTAAGACTTGATGCAATAGCTAAGAGAACCCAGATAGACTTAAGAATGCCTACTGGCGAAAAGGTTTCTTCATAGTTTACACCTTCTATTTGGGTGTACCCTTTTTCAACCAATCTAGCTTTTAAGGTTTCAACCTTTCTATCTGATCCTCTTTTTCTCTTGTAGATCCATTTACACTCAATGGGTTTTATCCCTTTAGGTGCTTCTATAAGAAATCAAACTGAGTTAGAATGCATAGATTCCATCTCACAGTTCATAGCACTAATCCATTCTTGAGCATCAACATCTTCAAGTACATCGTCATAACTAGTGGGATCGTCATCTCTTTCAATGGTGACAACCTGGTATGATTCTCCTAACAATAGATATCTTGCGGGTTTATGAATCATTCTCCCCCTATGACTTTGCCTAACTTATTGTTGTGCATCTATAGGAGGATCCAAGTTAGGTGGATCAATAATTTCTTGAAGATCCTCATTAGTGGGTTAACCAATTCTTGATTTTGTTCTTCAACAAGTGGTAGTTGCATTTCTACAGGTTCCACTTGTAGATCATTATTCTGAACTTCTGGTTCTGTATCTAGTTCATGTGTATGTTCACCTTCAGGTATATTTTCCTCTCTTTGAACAACCATAGGAACATAAGATGGAACCACTTAAGGTTGAGATAAAACTTGACCTGAGACAAGCTCATCAAGAACAATCAAACTCTTTGGTTTGTAACTTTTCATATAGTCCTCCTCTAGGAAAGTCGCGTGAGTGCTCACTAAGACCTTCTTACCTTTTGGACTATAAAACATCCAACCTCCAGTTTCTTTAGGATAGCCTACAAACATGCACACTTTTGTACGTAAGTCCACTTTATTTGGCTTTTGTTGTAAGACATGTGTCGAAGCACCCCAAATCCGAATATGGTTCAAATTGGGTGTGCGCCCATTCCATAGTTTTGTGGGTGTCTTTGAAATATATTTAGATGGAACTAAATTTAATAAGTACATGGCAGTTTCTAAGACATATCCCCAGAATGATTCAGACGGAGATGAATAACTGAGCATGGACCTTACCATTTCTAAAAAATTTATGTTTCTCCTTTCAGCAAATCCATTTTGTTGTGGTATTCACCTCCTCGATCAGACCTAAGAGTCTTGATTTGAACATCAAGATGTTTTTCTACCTCAGCCTTAAACTTTTGGAATTTTCCAAAAGCTTTAGACTTATGACAGGTCAAGTATATGTATCCAAATCTTGAGTAATCATCAGCGAATGTGATGAAGTACCCATACCCTTCTTTGGCCTGGACATTTATTGGTCCACATACGTCAGTATGTACCAATTCCAGCTGAAGCGTGGCACGATTTCCTTTGGCCTTGAAAAGCCACTTTGTCATTTTACCCTCTAAGCATGATTTTAAAATCCCACTCTTGACCAAACCTTAAAGCCCGTTAGAGTTAATATGACCTAATCGCAAATGCCAAAGATAAGTTTCATTGGAAACCTTTCTTTTCTTAGATAGATGAATATGCTCTTCGTCTCCTAATTCAACATGATTAACTTCATGGGGTATAGTACTAAGGAAATAAAGACCATTAAACAAAGTACCAAAACAGATAAAAGAATATGAACTCTTTATAGAAACTGAGGAATTAAACTGAACTGTCAAACCATGTTTAATCAAACAACTAACAAAAATTAAATTCCTCTTAAAATCTGGAACAAATAAACAGTTATCCAAAATCATAGTTCTACAATTATCAAATGACAAAATAACTTGTCCTACTATTAGTGCAGAGACAAGCTCCCTATTTCCAAGTCTAAAACTCTTTGTCCTTGACCGATAGGTAAGCTATGTTTGAACCACTGCAAAGAGTAACAAATATGATTAGTGACTCCTGAATCAATGATCCATTTATCACTGTAATTCTCCACGAAGCAAGCCTCAATCACAAGTAAATTACGCATACCTGATCGGTTCACACATGGGCAATTCTTCTTCCAATGCCCCTTTTGACCGCACTTAAAGCACTTGTCAGTTGGCTGCTTCTTTGCAATTTGTTTGACAATTAGAATATCTTACTTCTATTAGATACAAGGGGAGCATGAAGATGGATCAAGATATATGCTAAAGATGGATGAGTGTTTTAGCTTTGTACACACCATTCAATTGAAGGCATTTATAATTGCTTAATGTAGGAGAGAATCATCCTATGATCCTTTGAATATTGCATTGCATAAACTTTCATTAATTTGCATTCATGATTTTACAAAAGCACATGGTTTGTGAAAAATGTTTAAGATTTCATGATTGCATCAAAGTCAAGGTTTCATGATTTCAAGTTTTTGGAAAAATGATTTTTCACTATGATAATCGATTACCATTTATATGCAATCAATTACTTAGTTTAAACACAACAAAGGATATGACTGTGATAATCGATTACCACTTTCCATAATCGATTACTCAGTATAAACACAGAACATGACTTGACTGTGATAATCGATTACCACTTATTCGTAATCGATTACTGTTAGACTTTTGGCAAGCGTACCAATTGTCGTTGTAAGTTACAAAATTTATAAAAGTTCGTCTTCACAGGGACTTGTGCTACTCAGTTTATCCAAATAAAACTTAACAGTTTAATAGTTATGTACAACGAGTATGGTCGAAGTTTTGATGGTTTTACGAAAATAACGAAAATTTGCGAAAGATTACGGAAGCTAATAAAACGATTTTAATTCACTAAAGAAAAATGTAGGATTTGGATTTCATCATTCTTACCGCGGTATCCAATTAATATTACCATGCATAAATCATTTTCTATTATTATTGGTGCACACATTAATTAACCTCGAATCGATCCCTCGCAATCGAGTTCTAAGGATATTTACTGAATATCGATCACTCGCATACGAAGTAAATAACCCAGCATACGAAGTAAATAACCTAGCATTACAATCATAATCGCATGCTATTTGCAATCTAAATGTTATGCTCTATTCCTAGCAACGTAACGTAA